>JARHVA010011196.1:37500-83228 GCA_037957365.1 Torreya grandis | reverse complement strand
TGATTTAGTTTTTTAATTAAAAATTGATAAATAGGCTCATCGATATTTATTATAGAGGAGTAATTAAGAGGCATGGAGGGTATTGATGAGGCATGTGAGGCATGGATCCTGATATTTGTGGCATTTATGGCTTAGGGATGTCTTCCTATGAAGTGAGGTCACTTGATGATGCAAATATTCAATTTTTATTTTCAAAAATAAGTATTCAACAAGTTTCCATGGAATTATTGATTAAGATATAATTTGGTTTAATTAGCTCTTAAGCATATTTAATCACTTTGTGCACAAATTACTTAAATTGATCAGAATACCTTGTTATTGGTCTAAACTTTGACTAGATTAGAATTGGAAGTCAATGTTAGATGCATTGGAACTATATTCCCATTTAGGATGTTACTAAAAAAAAATAACAAAGGTATAAGATTTGATAGGAAAGAGCAATCTTGAGTACCCAAGTGCAAAATTGGCATTTTGACTCAAAATGATATGATCAAAGTTAGGTAGCCCATAAATTACATTATCCCATTTAATGATACTTTAACTAAAATCAACACTTGAATATGTTAGTTTCACATAATTTAGCATGTTTTAGTGTTTTTAGGCCAAATTATGTATTTTGGGTGGAAATTAGTCAAAATCCTGGTTAGAGGTTATCGATGGCCAATCTTAGGTGTCTAAAACTAGTAGCCTTAGGGATACGTTCTACTCTAGGACATAGTGCACAGTGCATACATTTGTGACATCTTGGAGATGTTCTAATATGATTTTGAAATCCTCCCTTGATAATTTAGGGAGTGATTTTAAGGCATTCATAGGGATGGGGTCCCATGTAACTAAAGGTACTGGAGGGATAAGTGGGCTGATACTATTCCACACTACTAAATTTATTAATGGTCCTTGGATAGTCATCTGTTATTGTTTTTAAGTAGAAATAGATCTCACGGTCCTTTGGTGAGTTGGAGTTCCCAAAGGTGGTGTTAGCAAATTTATATTCTTTGATGTTTGTGACCTTGTAATGGTCCTTTGGCTCATAAACTCATGATCCTAGTCAAGTAGACTAGTATTTTGGGTCCCACAAGGCATGCCAAAAAAGAATAAACTATTGATGCCTAAAACTCTTATTCTAGGTGAAACAACCTTTTATGGGAAGCTTTAAAAGTTTGGGACCAAATTATGGTCTGTAAAGCAACCTCTAGGATTTATAATTTGGATCTTCAATTTGATTTGGGGGATGAAAAGGGATAAGAAAGAAATGCGAACAATACTAAAGTAGACTAACTAAAGTGATGCACTTAAATATTTAAAGCATTAACCTATAATTGCATAAAATAACTTGAATCCTCAAACACCATTGACTATTAAAGGAGCATGAAAGCATGAATTAAAGTCTATAACGCAAACAAGAATAAATACTATAGAAGATAAGAATAGAAATAATAAACAATAAAAAATATTCACTCAGTTTGACATAGAACACCACATCCTCTTCATTTTTAAGTGGATAAAAAAATACAAAAGGATGTGAAGGCACATTATATAGTATTCAATCTGACCCATGAGGGGCACCTTTTAAGGTCATGAAATAAAAAATATGCTAGCTAGTACTACATCTATTATAAAATTATTGTAAATGGTTGATCTCAAAGATAATAAAAATTACAAGTAATTGATAACCAACCCCTAAATAGGAAAAGAGTCTCTCTTATATAGATGTAATGTTCTCTTGTGGGAGTGACACCTAGAAATCCTAATGCTTATGCCTATGATGATGCCATTGTAACTAAATGAGGGACTCTATATCATGAGTGCAGTTGATCTTCAGATCTCAAATATGGAGCAAATATAATGATTTATGAATACCATGATGCTTAGGAGAATCATCATGTCACCATGTGTTCATCTCCAAAACTACCTTTGTTATACTATTGGAAATGGGGACCAAATCACTTTAACCAATAGTGTAACTCCTAGTTTTGATAGAAAAAGCTCTGCCTTAACCAAGCACCATGATGCCATGTGGAGTGATATGCTTCCTTACCCTCTTTACCATGTAGTGGGGCCTACCCATATTCGTCAACCAATGGAATTTCTCAAAATCCTAGCAAAAATAAACTCCTAGTAAGCATCATGATGCCATGTAGAGAATTCTATGTGCCTCTTTACAACTTAAATGGTGGCTCTCACTTCCATCTCTACCAACCAATGGTGCTTCTTCAAGTCTTTACAAAAGAGAAATATCCCTAAAGAACATCTGAATTCCATGTGGAGTGTTGGTACTCCTCATGGGTAGGCTAAAAACCTTTTGTGGTGGATGAGTGACAAGATACCACATGGAAAAAGTGAAAGGGGACTAATACTTAGGAAAAATATGCAAAAGGGACCCCAAGAAGGAGGCTGAGAGCACAACTTCTAAATTATACCAATAAATTCTAAGGATACAAGTTGACTACTCCAAAATAACAAAAAGTGGATTTTGATCCACAGTTGGATGTGTATGGGTCACCAATACAACCTATGTTTCTCCATGCACACCACTTTGGTATGAATGCAAATTCAATTTGGGTGGCCATTCTTAAATATGGCCCAAATTATCCCTATTTACCCAAGTCTCAAATGATTATGTTGTTGTTGTGTTGCCTTTTTGCCTATAAGGGACCCAAACATAAGTAAAATTGGCATAAAGGAGTGGTTGCATGTGCGTTGGTTTGTAAACTTTAATTTTGACAAACCTAGGACTCTTAAAAATGCCAACAATAATATGGAAGGCACTAAATCATAAAAAGGACTATATGCTTACCTAAAATAGACATCAATTGTGAAAGTTATGCCTTGAAATCCCTAGGTTCAACATGAAAATGCTAAAAATGACCAATTACTAACCATATTGAATTTAAAAAAAATATATCCCAAATCATAAGTTGTGCAGTTGTGAGACCAATTATAGAAGATGCAAAGTGACCCTAATTTCTTATATTTACTAAAATAAATTTAAAGTATAAGGAATATAAATGCCAACTTATACTTGCACATATGTGTTATAACACATAAATTCTAGGATCAGTGCTTACCAAGCATAGAAAAAATAATGCACATGTGTTATTGTTATTACATGTACAAAATACTATTTATCACATTTTAACATGTACATGTTTTAATAAAATGTCCATGGAATTATCACCCGACTTCATGCACTTAACCCATCCAAACACTATGTTAAATTTAGAGATCTTGCTAATCTTCCTAGGATGAATATTAATAAAGGTTCATAGGTATAAGAGTGGGTATAATAAAGAAACACAAAAAAAAATGGAGGGTAAGGTAAAAGAGTGGGTTCTCAAACTTGGTGGATTTGTTGTTATGTGCATGGACTATCTATGAATCTGATTGAAACTTTCTTATGTCTAGGTAGTTATGTTTGGGCTAAACTAAGCTAGATAGGATAGGGAGTTTGTGAAAGAATATTTAGTGGACATGATCCCTAAAACATCACTTCATAAGATGAACAACCAAATGAATTGTTGAAAAAGTACATTCATGTATACAAATTTAGATAAACATAATAAGATGCAAAGATTTATCAGGTTATTGATTTACTCAACTTGAAAAATCACACATAAAAAATTCAAGTTTCATACCATAATCTAAAGAAACATCAAACATCCACCACATATGTATTGAGAATTATGAATGATTTCATAGAAAATAAAGAAGAGACAATGAACATTCTTATGAATTTCTATAATTCTTCAAGTCTTCCATTAAAAATCCTACCCATTTACAATATGTAAAAGTTTTTCTTATAGAACATGAGATGACGCTTGGAATTTAGGAGAATGAGATGCCACTCACAACCATCATGGTTAAGTTTTTTATAAATATAATCATGCAAAAAAAAAAAAAAAAAAACAAGAATGAGGACATAAGATTAAAACACAATATCACCTTTTGCTAAGGCCACCTAAATATATGATGATTCTTCATTCATTTAGAAATTTTTTTAGGGCCTCCATCCCATTTTTTTCAACTCTCTTTCTTGGGAAAATATTAAGAAATAAATTTGGCTTCATGATAAAATTTAGAGAGATAGACAGGGAGATGAGGAAATAAAACCTTGCCACATGTTAATAATTCTTCATGGTTCTTTTATGGGGCCATTAGGCTGGCTTTGACCAAACTCAATTTATCGATGATCTTAGTGGCCTAGGTGGCTAATATGATAACTAACTGTGCTACCTTCTTATTATCCTTGGTGATATTTCATTTGAATGTTGTCTTTAATTTTATAAGGTGCACTAAAAATTCATCCTTAGTAATAATTATGCCATCTTGATTAAACAATATTAATGAGCTAAAATCTTTGAAATAGGTCAATATATTTTATTTATTATCTTCTAAGGGAGTCATATTAAGTTTCATGTCACTCAACCATTCCTATAAGGAGGTACTTATGTGCACTACAAAAGTATGATATAGTTAAGATTAATCAATGTCATGATCCTTAATTGAGGTAACATTCCCTTCTTGATCATAACTACCATATTATTCAATTTATTATCCATTTTTATTTGGTACAAATATCCCTATTAATTATAATAAATCACCTTGATCTTGGTCAAATCCCCAACTACATATACTAAATCATCAAATAAATCAGATAACCGCCCTCTAATTTATCAATAAAGTTTGTAGGTAAGGTGATCCTCACTTGGGATTCCAGAGTTATAACTTGCCTCTTCACCTCCTCCTTAACATTATTTGTCATCTTGTGAGTGGCTCTCATTATTGAGAAAGGGTCCTAATTTTTTTTCTTATATATTATTTATTATCTTATAGGTCAAGGAGAACAAGTCCTCATTTGTTTACCATATCATAGGTTACCCTCATGTTTGAAACTAGAGGTCATAACCCTCTTTATTTTCCTAGTTCCCTTCTCAAACTCAATTTAAACATCTTATTCACCCATGTATACCATCTCAAGTATCTACATTTTCTCATATTTTAGACTATTTTTATAGTCTCCTCTACTTGCTAATCATAGAGTTCTTAAATTAGTAACAAAGGAAGTTTCATCTTGTGAGGTGATGGGGGGGGGGAGCCATGGGTGTAAGAGGAGGTTGGATGGAAGTAGAATATGAAGGTGGAGAACTTAGGGTGTATGTAGTGTTGTGGGTGAAAAGAGGATATCCAAAAGGGATCATATAATCCTAATTTTGATCTTGTGTCATATGGATCATGATTCCAATGACACTAGAGAGACTATTAACTACCCTTAGAGAGGAGATAGGGTAGTTAAAAGTAACCCCATGGATTAGAACATATAAAATTAGGGCCCAACAATTAACCACTACTAGTGCTAGACTAAGCTAATAAGGAGGGAATGGAGTAATGGGAACACTATATATTATAATAGAGGGAATGAAGGGACCAAATATATATATATATATATATATATATATAGATATGTATGTATATATAGATATATGTATGTATATATATATATATATATACATACATATATCTATATATACATACATATATATATATATATATTACTACTATAGGATTGCTAATTCAAGTAAGAATGGAGGGAATTAGTTGAACATCTAAAGTGGGTCTCAGTATTGGGTTGGTTGCCTAGGTAGGGGAAATTATGGTTAGGGTAATCTATGTAGTTTTTGACATCATGTCATGCCTATCATATAAGTATGTGAATCTAGAGGTCTTTGGGTCGCTAAGAGGAGTAAAAACAAAGGTTGAAGGGGGCATATAAATAATGTACCTCAAATATATAAGGTAACTAGGAGATGTAGGGGAATCTGAAGTAGCCAAACCAAACATAGGCCTGATTGGTGAGGTAAATGCACATGAAATGAGGATAATATAAGTGGGATTATTTATATTAAGGGACTTGTTGGATGAGATAAATATGGGTTATGTTGGGACATTATTTCACTCCCAATATAAATAGTGGGAACATGTATTGGCCTCTTTACTTGAGCAATCTCTTCTAGTGAGAAAATGATAATTGATGAAGAAGAGGGTAAATCATAGGGATAACTTACAAGATGATGTCCTTTAAATTTTTTTTAGTCATAATCATGTCATCCAGTGGAAGGAGCTCACTAGGTATTTCTTCTAACACTTATCACTTTTTCCTTTTGGGTTCCAATTGTCTTTTATATTTTAACTCATGTATCAACTCATTATCATACATAGGATTTAAGTGTAATTTTTCATCATCACAGAGCTCATGAATGTAAATTATGTTAAGTTATGCCATCAATTCTTACACATGTATTTGGAATCTTCCTTAATAATCCCATTATCTATCATTAATAAATTGCAACACACCTAAGGATGGTCTATGAGTAGACATGGTGGATGCTATAGGAAAATAAAGTATTCATTACAAAAAAATCTAAGAGGAAGGTTTGAGTAGGGCTCTTGTTTCTTGTTCTTACAATGATGTGTTATGCTATTGACATACTAACATAATATTTATTATTTTATTAGTTTTTTTGGCACATAGTAGGGCAATGTGAGAGGGGTTATACATACTCCCCTTGCCTTGATCACTATGAAGTAATGGTAGTACCAGTAGGATTAAATATCCATGAATGATGCCCTCATTTTAGATAATAACATGGGCATTCTCCTCTCATTTATGGTAAAAATATAAGTATTGAAGTGGTGGATATAGAACTTGGATAGACCATGTGTGCCAAAGGACCAGAGGGTGTCCATTAAGGAAAATAAGGGTTCTTGAAGGGAAAAATGGTGCAATAAGAATTTACTAATTATAACATCATGTAAAATCTCCCTCCTTTTCTAACCCTCATTATTTGTTGGGCCAAATTGAAAGTCATAATAGCTCCTAATGCAGGGATATATTTCTCATCTATAATCAAAATTATTAGAGGCACTCATAACCTATTGACATGTATGATGTCATTAGTAATAAATAAAATATTAATTATAAACATCTCCACTTAGAATCCTTCCCTTAATGTCTTGATGGTCGATGTCCTCACGGTTTACCCAGTGATTTGTGTCTTCAACCTAGTCTTTATAGTTTATTAAACATCATGTGATTCCATCCATTTAAAAATTAATGTCTATATTATATGGAATGATAGGGTATAATAGGTTGTAATAGATATTTTAGGCCAAGACCAAATTAGATAAATTATATTATTACCATCACCAATTTGAATTAAATAATTTCTATAGTCAGATTTCATTAACAAATTATAGAATAAAACCCCACAAGGAAATACCTCAGTCTTTGTATCTAATTTTTAAAGTCCTAAATATTGGATAACCAATATATCCTACAAAAATTAACCTCATATTGGGTAGTTTCTTCCTCATTCGATACCTTATACATCTCTTTTATATCTTTAAATATTTTGTTGTAATGATAGTACCATACTATGTTAGGTATGAAGGTTGTGTCTTAGAACTCTTTTGTATGTATATATGTTGAAGGAGATGTAGACATGGTATATACTAGTGTAGAGAAATCAAAAAGTAATTTAAATAATAACATGCTACTTTGATCAATAATTTATGATATTTGATCACTAGATTGTGTGAGCTCTTTTAGTCTCTGATTGTAGGAATATGGATTCTATATTTCACTTTGAAGAGATCTTGTAAATTTTCAAATAGAGCTCTGAGTGTGATGAAAATTAATTATTGTGTGTGTATTAAAATTTACTTAATGCAACTATTTTAATTATCCACCTTTCCATTATTAACTTGATTATAATATCTTTAGTTTAAATTTGAAGTTCCCAGATGAAATATGGGTTGTCCATGTGTTGACATCCATTGGATCATGTAGTACCAAAGAAGATGACTAACTTGTTTATTTATTTCAAGGGAAATTTTAAGCACATTCACTTATTTTCCTTTTTGTAACTTGGGAGGGTGAGAAAAATTATCCAAGTGTGATTATTTTCTAACTCTGATCCCAAAATTGACCCTTGCTACTCTGTGTTAAGTGAAAGGATCTATATGTACAAATTTGATGGTGTATTAATGAGGCATGTGGAATTTATTGATTGGGTTAAGTCCTCCTACATAATATTATTCTTATAGGAATTTTTAAAATTTAGGAGCATGCAAGCTACTTGGCATTACTTAATAATCTTAAGGGTCATGCATAATACCCTTCTCTTTGAGCTCATAACCGTTAACTTTATATTGTGGGACTGTTAGAGTACAAATCTAACACATAGATAATATTAATTGGTTAATCCTTCTCACATCATATAATTTTTAATAAATAATTTAGATGATAAGGATACACGAATGTGGGAGTGTAGGATAGATAGGTGGCAAGTTCAAATTGGATGAAAGGACCCATCTCGTACCATTTCATTGTTAATGAAAGTGCATGGGAGATGAATAATTTGTACATAAGGATAAGTTAGTCAAAAAATAATTGTATAAAATCAATAATAATACCAAAAAACCCACATTAAAAGAGTTTGAATAATTTTGGGAGGGTGGGAACATGTCAACGAAAGGAGTATGGTAACATGCTAGCGTAGGAACCACTTTACCTATAGACTTTCTGAGTCAATGATATATCAACCAAAAAGAGATTAGTACCTAAAAAAAACTATGTTAAAATTAATAACCTATAGGAGGTAAACCCATTTATTTTAATAAATATCATGAAAATATTTAGTGTGTGTGATCAGAGATGTTCTTAAGGAAAAAATCATAAATACTAAAGGGGTGAAATTTCATTGAGCATCATTATCGACTTCAATTTCATAAAACAATAGATAAAAATTTTGGTGGTCGAACTAGGGTTCCCAAAATTTTATATGGTATGTATGAGTCTCCATTTTTCAAAATAAAAGGGGCATGTTGGGCACAACAAATGGAAGCTATGTGGAGAAAACACTAATAAAGTGTTTAGAACTCTGAATTTTTGGTTTTGCATTAGAGAAACAAAAATATACCATGAGATAAATTTTCATATTGTCAAGGAAAAATGGAGTATTTGATATTGTTTCAGCATGTAACATACTAATTTTTTATATATCCAAGAAGTCAACATGTGTGAAAAAGTGAATCATGTACCTTTACCATAAAGGTTTTTGATATAGCATGTGAATAAATTACATGATTTTAATTTTAAAAAGGTATGTTAATTTATTAATTGGATATAAGGGGGGATACTTTGGAATTGGTTTGATGCCAACCAATCATATATAAACCCAACAAAGATACCTTTGGCTCCACTCTATACCTTTTTCCATTACCAACCTAATATTCATAGCCTCGATGGAGGTTACCAAAATCACCCTTTCTTAGGAGAAAACTTATGATTTCATTGAGATATTTAAATTATCCTTTTACTTTTGATCTTACTTTTGTTTGCTACATGAGGTTTGGGAACCAAGATAGCCATAATATTAAAATATTTTCAAAAAAATACCATCATGAATGATTCCTCTTCTATTGTTTTAAAAATCTTGAATATATTCTATCTTTAATGCATTAAAATGAAATGTTAACATTTATTAACTAAGATATTCCTTTCTTAATTCAAAAGCTAATCCTTAAAACAACTATTCCATTTAGACTTAAAAATATGAACTAGTCTACCATGTCATTCTAGTGGCCAAGGCAAAACAAGACCTTAAAATTTTTGAGTTCTTTTATAGAATATACAGTGCCTCTTCACCAATTTAATAGCTTCTGGAGGGATAAAATGAAAAAGGATGGGGAAAAAAACTTGTCCTATGAAAACATTGTGAAAATGGGAAACAAGAATTTATGTTTTACACATAGGTCCCACTAGTCAGTTATTGAAAAATTTGAGAATGAGAAAAAGGGAAAATTAAAGAAACAACCAAATAGAAAAGTAAAAACCAACACAATGAAACAAAGATAAAGCATGAAAATAAATAAATAGGAAATAAACTACTCAAATTATATTATACTCTTACACTAATACTAAGATAAAAATCATAGTTAGTCCATTATGGACTTGAATGGTACAATCGAGATGTAATGCTTTAATAATTATCCATTCACGAGTAGAGAGATACTTCACTTGTAATTAGTTTAGCTTGAAATAATTATTTCCTATAATTTTTGAGATTTGATAGGGACCAATCCATAAGGGATCCAACTTAGAATGTTATCCTTTATTTTCATGTGCCTTGTCCCATAACAAGAGAAAATATAAAATCCTAAACACCTTGATCTTTTATCTCTTGTCAATATACCTTCTGAATATATCTTAATGTTTACCAAAGTTTTGTAGTGCTTCGTCCTATGCATCTTCCATATGTAAAATGTTCAATAATATATATTACACACAGTCATCCTCTCCCACGTAATATTGCATGAATTGATATGTGGGAATATTCAAAGTAATGGGGGAAAGTGGTTATTTATTATATAAAAGAATGAAAAATGAATATTTCAAGGCTTTATTATGTCTAGTTTAGTCTACCCACATTCAATAGTGAATACCAATTTCTTGGGTTATATACAAAGACTTATTAATGTCATCAATTTTTTTAGTTGGTTACTACTCCATTATCCTAGGGATAATAATTAGATGAGAAATTTAAGGTGATCTTATTTTCATAGGTCCATTCAATGAGCTCTACTAACTATAATGTAGGTACATTATCACAAACAAGAGAGAAAAAGGTACCAAACCTTGTGATGATGTTCTCTTTGAGGAACCTGATCACTTCCTTAGCTATGCCTATTATAGTTTTTATTGTCTCAATCCATCTAGTGCAATAATATTAGTTGTGAGAAAAAAATTATCCTTTAGAAGAATTTAGTTTTACGACACCAATGAAGTCAAGATTCCATTAGGAAAATGGTTTGCTTTCCAAAACTAGTTACAAATTCATAATTGTGTGTGTTCCATTTTTTCAAACAATTGGAACTCATGGCACATTATGAAATGATGATGAAAATCCTTGAATATCATAGGCCAATAATACCTAGCTCTAAATATATTATGCATTATTGCATTACCTTAGGGGTGACTGATTCTAAGATTTTAATGAAATCTTATCATGATTTCATCAACCTCATACCTAGTTACACATCTAAAATAGAAATCTTAATTATTTTTGTCATATATGACTCATTTAGTCAATATGTAGTGTGACACTTTCAATTGTAAATATCTCCTTTGTTCTTGGTTAATTTTATAAGGACATATCCCATGTAGTATATAATTGATAATGTATTCATATAATTGATTATATACCATTTGAGCTTAATGTATTTTCACCACAATGATTTTGGGGTCAACTTTAGTGATCAAGTAGGTAAGGAATTTACCTCTAATCATCTTAGCCATCCTACACTTGATGTCGTATTCTTGTAGTTTGGTCATCTATTTACTTCTATGCTACCCATGTTCATTTTGTCCTAACATGATTTTTATGTCTAAATTGTTCACAATGGCATGAAATTTGTTTCACACAATGTAGTGCCTAAAATTCCTTATTACCTTCACCAAAGTATAAGCATGTTTATTTAGAGTATAATTATTGAGTTATGCATCCTTAAAATTTGTGCTCATGAAAGTATTAGTATGTTCATCATCATCGATCCTGTATGTAATCACATCAACTATGGTGTGTTCAAAAGAAAAGAGGTAGAGATAAAAGTCCTTCATAAAGTTTGGACTAATCAGAACTAGTGATTACATGATGACACTATTAATGTCTTGAAATTATTACTTAACTTAAAGTGTCCACTTGATTCTTGCATATTATTTTAATACAAAATTATGGGGTTTGAACATTTTAAAAAACCATAAATGAAATTACTTAAAAAGTCTATTTTTACAAATAAAGACTTCAACTCAATTTTTTTTAGGAAGAAGTATCTTCAAAATTACATTAGCTCTTTTGGGGTCAATAGAAATACCTTATTTTGTGATGATGTCGCACATAGGTTTACCTTCACTAAATCCATCAATATTCTTATTAGGGTTTAAAGAGATGTCATTCCCTCTTGCACCTTTCAAATACATTTTTCAAATGAAGTATGTGATTAGACCTCCATTTTTAGAAAATAGTCAAGTTATCCATGTAGATAACTATGCACTTATTAATTAAGCCCAAAATAAAAATCCATGGCTCTCTAAAAAGTAATCCCTACATTAATTAGAACAAAAAACCTTATCTTATAAGCAAATTACCCCACTATATATACTAAAATATGGATTTATATATTAAATTAGTCTTGTATAATTGAAAAATATCACTTGAGGCTCTACCCTTTAGTTATCAACCTTCATAGTAGCTGAACAACTCACATTTACCACCTCACTGGGTTAAAATTATTATCTTATGGTATAACCCTATTATTCTGATTATCCATATCACCTATAGCCCATAGCACACTTAAATTCTGATATATATCTTTCACTATTAGTTATAGAGCTCTAGCAACCTTCTTTATTCCTATTCAATTGCACTCAAAATTGGATAATAACATTGACACTACTATCCATTCTCCAACATAAGTGTCCATGCCTTCTAAACACTCAAATTTAAAAATATTTCAAAATTTATGGGTCGATGTATTATGTTTCATTAACCCTTTCATGAGGAAAAAAATCAAAATAAGTGGTATAAATACAAGTTAAATTCAACTCATTATTCATCTATCAAATACTAATAAAGCACCTATTCAGGTCCATTCAATCAATTACACAAATGAGGTGTACTACCATATTCTTCCCTATTTCTATATAAATCATAGGATTAGTAATATTACAAGTCTGAAGCATTCAAATAAAAACCCACAAGTGGTATTTATCAAGTCACAAGTTATATCACTATGTACTTGCATATAAAATTATACATCATTATTCACACACAAGCCAATACATAGGGGAAAATTATATATGTTTGAGGTTATCTTTATAGTACTGGTTATGTAGGAAATGCTCATTGATAGATGGGTATTTTATATCAACTACACTTCATGATCGCACTAACCCATTTTATGAAGGATGACAAGACCTAATAAGAGGATCTAGGGTTTGAGATATATTTTGATATCTAAAACATATGCATACAATTTGGACACATATTCTAAAAGGTGATAAAAAAACAAAGAAAGACATGGGTGTAAGTTTTAGTCAACAATAAATATTCCATATAATACATATGCATTGAAGCATAAATATAACATCAACATAAGTGTCCATAGGGTGACACAAGTGTCCATGGGGGTGACACATGTGTCCATGCTGATAGAAAGCCAATTTTTATAATCTAGCAACTAGATCAAAAGCATCATAGATTTGAATTACTTATATTTGCATGTGTATCAGTGTATAAGGTAAGTAAAATTTCTCTTTCGTACTGTTATTATCTGAATATTAAAATTTGTACTTTTTATATTTTATGTATGTTTTAGATTCAATATTTCTTATCAGAATATATTGTAGAATCTAATTTAATTGACTTAATTTCTATAGTAGCTTAATCCTTGTTTGATTAGGCTACTCCTTTTCCTATTAATCCTATGTTCTAAAAATGGTTAAAATTTTGGTAAACCTAACTTTTGAGTCTTCTCATGCAATGTTGAAAAATTAACCTTAATTTAAGTCCTTAGTTTTTAGACTTATCCTAAGTCTATTTATGTGTGTGCATTTATTATATTTATAAATGCATTTAACCTAGATTTATGAGGTGTTACTCACCTCTCTTGTTCAATTGTTATATTTGGAGTTAATTTCATGTAATTATTCTCCTTATACATGGAAAATACATCCTCCCCCACTTGTAAGAGGATTGAGACACATGACACATATGCTAGAGCTTGCACTTCTATTTATTTATTCCTTTTAGCTCTATTTATTGAGATTTTATCTTCCTCATTCTTTATATTCATGTGGTACAATCTTGATATTGATCTTACTCTTACTCTTTCATCCTTATGATGTTATTTTAGCCTAAAGCTTCTCTCTCTCTCTCTCTCTCTCATCTCTCTCTCTCTCTCTCTCTCTCTCTCTCTCTCTCTCTCTCTCTCTCTCTCTCTCTCTCTCTCATCTCTCTCTCTCTTCTCTCTCTCTCTCTCTCTCTCTCTCTCTCTCTCTCTCTCACATGGCTTATTTATACTATTATACTTGGATTGATTATTATTGCAAAGCTTCTTGATAGATTGTGGGGTTTTTCATCATTTGATAGTTTTTTCCACTTATCAAATTTATTGTCTAAAATTTGTGGTTTGCTCTACTTTACAAAGTAATATTGTTAATTTAATTGATTTCAACATTCAATTCTTGGTAATATTATATTATGGTATCAAATCATTGGTTGTTTTAACATTGATAGTGAGTGTTGTGCAAGTCTTTCTTGGAGGAATCTCAAATTTCTTCAAATTCATCTCTATTTTTTAATCCTCTAACCTTTTTTTTGCAAGTTGCTCAAGGAATTTTTCTTAAAAGCCTTTATTCTATTTTTTTTCTTCTAATTGTTTTTTGTAAACTTAATAATAATAATAAAAAAATTAAGTATTTTTGTATGATATAATTTACACACTTTTTTCTTTGATTTTTATCAAACTCATACAAATCTGGCTTTTATATAGGTTTTTCATTTTTAATACCCATCACATTAAAAACCTGTCCAAACCATAGGCTACATCTTTTATTGACAACTTTAATTTCCAAAATATTTTTGGGTTTTGTTAATATACCTTCTAAGAATATATTGTTAAAATTGTAGAAAAACCTAAATCATCATTTTTATTAAATCATATTGAATGTACATGCTAGTTTTTATTTTCAAATAAAATGATGGAATTTTTTTATTTCAAAAAGGAAAATAATTTCTTCCTTGGCAGTCTCTTTCCCAATAAATTCTCTCATGTTGGTATCTACTGTTTATCAGTGTCTTAACTTGCCATATCCTTTGAAATTGGAAGCTTCTTGATACACCTAAGTATTGTAGCATAAGTTGGATTATTCTTGGCACTTTTTCCCTCTACTTTATTTATGTTTCTCATTTAACCTATGTTTTTTTAATCTACTTTTTTTTTAATCAAACTCATTTTGTTTAAGTTTTGTAGGGTTTAAATATCATGCTTTGATTACTTTAAACTAATAATTCCTTTTCTTAAGAAAAAACACATGGATCAAAACCAACTTTTGAAAGTGGCATGTGGCGTACCAAAATGTGTTTCAAATTTTGATTTTTGAAAGTGACATGTGGTATATTAACAATTTTCTTTTCTTAAAAAAAATTTACTTATTCCAAGTCTTTTTCTCTAAATATAATATTCAAACTCATAAAAGTCAATTTGCCTTTTTTTTTTTTTGCCACATATTTATTTAAGGAAAAAATATTAAAATGTTTTTGGATTAGTTTTTTTAACATAAAACTTTTTAAGGTTTTAATGTTTTTATTGCATAAATTCAAATATGAAATTGGTGTGGCATTTCATTATTTACATATGAAAAGCTTAATTCTATTTTACATGTGAGAAGTGATGAGTTGGCATTTATAAATTTTCTTTTATTCATATTTTGTCTTTTTAATTAATTTATAAAGAAATTAATTTGTCAAGATTTTTTTTTTTTAAAAAAAAAAATTTAAGAAAGAAATTATTTTGATGTTTTGTTATGCATTAATTTTTTTTAAGATAATTATATTTAATAAGGTTAGCCTTTTTATTTTTCTTTAATTAAAATTTTTAATAATTTTGCCTTATGTAAATTTTGATGTTTAATATCTTTTCTATTCTTTAAAGAAAAAAAAAAGAGGTTTTATTGCTTTTCATGATAAATTGTAAGTCATATCTTTTTTGTTTACGCTTTTCCTTTAGTATTATCAAATTGTTTTTAAAATGACTTTCAAATTTGTAATTTTTTTAGTATTTGAAAATACTTCACGTCAAATCAATTTAGAAAATGAATAAATTCTTTCTTTTAAATATGAAATTCATTGTCAAAATAATACAATATTGACTTTGCATAATTCCATTATTGTACTTCAAAATATTTTTCAAAACCAAATGAAATATATGAAATCTTATATTGACATTTTAAATGTTAAATTTACATATTTTTATAATGATAATAGCTATAATGATGATGGAAATCTTTGTGTTTCTAAATAAACTAAAACTTAGGCGCACACTCCTACCAACCCAACTTAAAAAACATGCACAATATAGGCTATTCGGGTGGTACATTTGGTAAAGTCAAAATGGTATTCTTGAACATCTTTTGCCTAATCCTAATGTAAATTTTAAAGGTCTTAGTTTTGATGATTCAACTACTTATAATGTAAACTTGACATCTTATTGTCCTCCTCATTGAATGACTTATATTGCAACTTCTTCTAGTAATAATGCTTGGAATGCTAATGCTTTGGTTGAAATTATTAAAACTTGTATGATTTGTGGAAAATATGGGTATCATATATCTAAATGCTAAAAATTAAATCCATATAAATCTTGTTGTAAATTCATGTATGACATTTTTCATTGTTATAAAATGACTAAATCTCCTACCTCTAAAGGTAAAACTGTTTGGATTCTTAAAACTATCAAATCTTCTAGAGACTTTGATATGCCTTCTTACAATAATTATTCTAATGTTTCACACAAAATATATTTTACAAGTGACACATATTTTTTGTTTCCATTTGTATTAACTAATTCTCTTTTTATGCATTCCGTACTTTTTATTGCACAAGAAATATGCTTTGAATATATTGACTAACTTCTTTTCATGTAGGTTTTTGCACTTTATAATGGAAGTTGTCTTTGGATCTATTTATGAATTCCTACTCCCTTATTTTTTTTTACAATTTTTTCTCCACATTTATAATCCCAATTTAATCTTAAGGAGGAGTGTTGAAAAATTAACTTTAATTTGGATCCTTCTTATAATTTTTAGACTTATCCTAAGTCTAGTTATGTGTGTGCATATATTATATTTATAAATGCATTTAACTTGGATTTATGAGGTGGCACTCACCTCTTTTTTCTATTTCTTAGATTTTTAGGTATTCCCTTTAGCTCTATTTATTGAGCTCTTCTCTTCCCTATTTATTGAGCTCTTCTCTTCTTGCTCTTGTCAATGGGCAAAATAACAAATCCAATGGTAGATAAAGAGCTTCAAGATATCTTTAATCAAATTTTTCTTTATCACTTACATGAATATATTATTTTCAAGAAATTCAAATATTTTTATGACATATGTCATATTATTTCAGATAAAGAAATGAAATTTATTTTATTTTAAAATATTAACTATGTAGAAAACACACCAATTACATCCAATACCAAGTTTCATATCCAACCATGATATAAGGTCAAACCTATTGAGGCCAAAAAGGAAAAAACCACTAAAGTTAATACCTTATCTTATCTAATTCACCAAAGAGATAATTTACATGATTACCTGAGTCTGCAACTTTGCTACTTCTAAAACTTGAGGAGTGTCATATCATATATTTCCCTCCTCCTATGGTGGTTGATACAAGTTAAACTCTACCAAAAGGATATGATTCCAATGTTTATTGTGACTATCACTAATTTGTGGGGAAATCTATGAAAAAATATTTTAAATTAAATCACAATATATAAGATCTTATTGATATCTATTTACTCAACTATGAGGATTCTCTAACCAATTCAAGATCAAACACCAATGATCATAAACACAAAAAGATATTAAACAATACATTACAAGATAATTCTATGGAAACATTGGAAGTGTAAATGGCATATCATGAAAATCATCCTCCACCACATTATGGGTACCCATTCTATGGGATTATTGGTACACTTATACATGAGATATCTCCTATGATTTAAAGGCATTTCATTTCATTCTATGACATGAGATTGTGGATGATGACTAAAATATTCATTCTTTATTTATTAGGGTACATATTGATCATCAACCTATACATAATGTTATAGTTGATAAAATTTCTAGTGAAGATGTATATACCATGACATTACTCACACATTTGGGATACACACAATATGAATTATTTTGTTTAAATAAAATGATAAAATCATTTGATGGAAAGACACAATAGGTTCTTGGTGAGATTTATTTACCTTTATAGGTTGGTTTAGCACATGTGACCATAAATTTTTTAGTTATACCACATATGGAAGTATTTGATATATTATTGGGATGACCTTTGATTCATAATTTCCATGTAGCTCCATCCATAATAAATGGATGTATTATATATATTCATGCCAACAAGATAATTACAATTTCAAGGACTCAATATGAATATCATTTGAAATACTTAATTTTTTTCCACAATAGATAATTATACAACCTGCTAAGGTTAATAATTTATAAAAGGGTAAGAAATAGGCAATCTCATTTCCTAAGTGAACAATACTTAAGAGGATATTGCATCAAATATATATTGATGACTCTTTGAGATACTTATTTACACCTCCATTACTTAGCCAAGTATTAATAATAGACTGCCATGTTTCAAATTAGGTAAAAAGACCTAGTATTACACCAATGAAATCATATACCATTAAAAAATGGGTTCCATGATCCATTACACCTTCTACTACTACATGATCACTTAGTCCTATGAGACATAACAAAGTATTATAGATAATCTAAATCTATATTTGGCACATATACATGATCTTTGGTAGGATAACCAATTTAATATATTGTATCTAGAGTATAAATCACCATATGAACATCCTTTAGATGGGATCATCGGATATTAGTTTATTTTCAAATAATTCTTAAAAATAAAAATAAAATCACAAAAATTTAAAAAGTAAATATATATATATATATATATATATATATATATTTGAGAAAATACTAAAACATTCAAATAAAATAATAATACAAAAATATTTGGCATTTCAC
This sequence comes from Torreya grandis, assembly GCA_037957365.1. NCBI lineage: Eukaryota > Viridiplantae > Streptophyta > Pinopsida > Cupressales > Taxaceae > Torreya > Torreya grandis. Next base: position 64,330 of record JARHVA010011196.1, on the reverse strand, counting down.
ATTTTTAATATATTTTGTATATATTATTTAATTTCTATTAGTAGATATCATATAATTTCTATACGCACATATGTTTCATATCTACTTGAGTGTGATACAAGTATACATGAGATCCATGATACATGAGCAGGCGAATGTTGAACCTTTCATCTTCCTGCATGACACATTATGTTAGGGACATTTTGATTCTATATGATCATGATTGAAATATATTATATTATTTTATGATCATTTTTGTTATCAAATTTGAGCTTATATATTGACATTTAAACATGCCTATACTCATTTTTATATCTTACATATTGCTCTTGATATGTTATTCTACATATTTTGCTAACATATGTATGCATGAACTAGTATGACATACTTATGCTAGTTGTTTCTATTTCATTTAATTGATCTCTTCATCTACCTTACTTAAGTGTACTTCTTTTTTGATTCTTTATATTTATTGTGTATAATTTGAATATGTTCCTTTCATATTATTCACATTTAAAAAAAATCTTGTTTCTTTGGTGCATGGACATTTTCATATGTTTCCTCGATTGTGTGGAATATAAACATACCCCTTGTTTGTAGTTTCCTTAGAACCCTCTTTACGTGAAATTTATGTACTCTGGTATATGTGCTTAATTATTTTATAAGCTTGTGATCTATAGATGTTTCCATGATACACATCATGCATCTTAGGATTTATTATTTATTCATACTATGAGATTCATTGATATATCTATTTTAACATGACACTATTATATGCTTCTTTACCACACAATTCACAAAGATAAAACATAGTGATCGTATCCTTTTGAGATAAGGTGACTATAAATTTTTCATTCCTCTCACCTCAAATTGGGGGGAGTGAGGGGGCATGCCATAGAGACATGATTCCACATACATACAGTTTATAGAATTAGTATAATTTGATTTAGTTTACATGATTTAGATATATATATGGGATAAAATTATATACATTTGGCATAGATTTGGGATAACTTTTTAAAGATTTGTGATATTTATTACATATATATTTTACAAATTAGAGGTTACATTTTGATAGATACTCTAGCTTGAGACATGTTTGAGGTGCATATGCCATGAAAATGATCCAAATTATAGATACATTATTCACATTATACCAATATTCATGCACAAACTCTACCAATATTAAATTTTTGAGCTTTTATCTGCTAAAATAATTGTATTATTTGATTATTTTGATCAAGATTATTTTCTATAAATTGAATTAGAACTATTTTATATCATTTCAAGTTGACATGGTTATACCATTTGACTTAGGAGATATTAGATATATTATGATACACTAGAATTGTACAATTAAGATTATAAGCTCTTGATGGACTTGGCACAACTCACTCTTATACTAGATTTGGGGGGATTATCCCCCTCTAATTTATATATCAACATATCCAACATTTAGTTGTGAGCCTCTCTCTAATTATTCAACTAGGAAGCATAATTACCAAAGCAAATTATCAAGGGGAAACAAGGTTGCATTGACACATAGATGTAATCCTTCCTTACTCTCTTTTATTTCAAGAAAATTTCAATTATTACTTTTTAGATTGCATTAAATAATTACACCTATAAAATTCTCTTGGTTATAGGTCATAAACATAAAAAAATTCAAACATGAATCAAGCAAATAAAGGTGTGTTGTACATAGTATGTTACACATTTATTTAATTGGGGGGGGAAATGTAGATGCTTAAATATATATTTATATGTTAAAACAATATTATACACTTGAAAAATATCACTCAAATATCTATCCTTTAATTCTTGACCTTGCTATTAGTTGATAAACTCACATTCATCACGTCACTGGCCAAAATGCTTATCTTATAGTCCAAATTTATCATTCTAATTATCCAGATCACTTGTAGCTCAAAATATGCTTAAATTATGATATATATCCTTCATTGTTAGTTATAGATATCTAATAACCTTATTGGTTCTTGTATAGTTATGGTTAAGACTTGGACAATAATGTTGATGCTACTATCCATTCTCCAACACAAATGTCCATGCCTTCTAAACACTTAAATTTGTAGATATTTTAAAATGTATAGGTTGACCTATTATGATTCATTAATATTTTCATGAGAAAAAAATTAAAAATATGTGGTATAAATACATGTTAAATCTAACTTATTATTCATCTATAAAATACCAATCAAACACCCCATTCAAGTTCATTCAATAAATTACACAACTGAGTTAAAATACCCTATTATTCCCTATTTTTATATCAATCATATTACATGTTAGAATCATTAAAAAATAGTCCATGAATGGTATTTTGCAAGTTACAAGATATATCACTTCATGCACTTATATATAACACTTTACACCATTGTTCACACACAAGCCAACATATAGGTAAGAAATACATATGTCTAAGGCCCTATTTAAAGTATTGGCTATGTGGGAAGTGCTCATTGATAGAGGGGTCCTTGAGGTCATCTTGACTTTATGAGCCCACTAACCCATTTTTGGAAAGGCATGTTAAAGATACAATCACTGAGGGGGGGTGAATTAGTGAAACAAAATATTCCAAATTTAATTTCAATCCTTTCAAACCCTTAAGCAATTACCACAAGAATTCATAGAATATACAAGTCATTCATAACAATGAATAATAAATAATGCAGGATCACACATACAACACAAGATCTATGTGGGAAACCCTCTTGGGGAATAAAACCCACTCTCAATCTTGAAACATCATGGACTAAAGTCCTATAATAAGTATGTAACCAAGAGAATTTAGTGAAACACCTGCTTTATAAGGAGTACTTGCCCCTAAGGATGGTCAAGTCCTTCTAATCTAGATATTGATCACCCTCTCAATACCCATAATATGAGAACACCTCTAAAATATAATTGTATTCAATTTTATGAAGACACACTGTAAACACAACCCCCTTCACTTCTTGACACATGCACATACCCTCATCACCAAGCTATACACTCAAAACATGCAAATATGATACCCTCTCCTCTTTCACTTATCCTCAATCTTAAAACCTACAAAATCACTATTATAACATTAGAAATATGACCTAGATGTCATACACACAATCCTTAACCTACTCTTCTCTATAGCCCATCTACTAGGTACACTCCCTTTCTTCTTTCCTTCACTCCATAACTCTCACACATGCTTGAAAATCATCATCTTTGATTTCACTATTTATAGAGTCTTCATGAATATCAAATTCTTCATCAACCATTTAGACATGCCTTAACCCTTAAGTATTATATCATATGAATACATATCTCAATACCACTCTCATAGGTCAGCCATAGCATCCATGGGTCACCCTTAAGCAACTACACCTTTCAATTAGGCTTTAGTGGCCCTTATAGGTCTCATGAAAACCTATTCACCTTTTTGAAACTACATAAAGAAAATTAAGAAATCAAGACCACTTAAAAATGCATATGTCCACTCTACATAACCTTTTATACACCCTCAAATGATTGTAGTCATCATTACACTCTTATGCAAATGCTCAATCTACTCAAACAATAGTCTTGTATACAAGAACATCATGAATGAATAAACAATCAACTTATAAGAATTTATTCATACTAAATATGGATTGTTCAAACCTCCAAAATCCATACAGATCATCCTTAGGGAGTATATAACACTCTCCAATATCTATTTTCATCTTGAAACATCAAAATACTATTAAGAATAACTCAATTATCCTTCTTAGGTCACTTACAAAACATGGTCAAACACAATCAACTTTGGAGCTCAATATCCTTGACTGTATAGATATTAAAATCTTCTAACTAGAATCTTTGAATGCACCTTGAATTATTTTATAAATTTGATTTGTACATCACCTTCAAATTTGTCTTGGGTTAAAAATATTAGAAAAATATTGAGCACTAGTTTCCCCTCGTTAATTTGAATATTCAAATTCCAATGGTTAGTGTGTGAATGCTAAACATCGAACACTTTGACCTCATCTCATGATCCTTGTAAAATTTAAACAAATATGCTCCATCAATATCCTTGATATTATCCTAGTCTTTATCTTTCAATGTTTATCATTGATCTTATATCCTAGCTTCTATGATCAAGATACTTGGCAGCTCTGCATGCCTTTTATACACCCTGTACCTTTCAATCAATACACTTATGCCACTTATAAGTTATACAAGAAATCTGATCATCCTTTGAATTATTGACTTAAAATGCACCATTGGTATCTAACTACATGATGATATGCTGATAATTGATCTTTATTTTATAGAACAATCGCATGTCATTGATCTTCTATCAACTTAATGAGATTAAGACACATGTCACTAGTGCATGCAGTTTTGACTATTTGAATTTAAACCATGTCATTGGATCTTACTGAAAATATCACACACTACATTGGATCCTTATCTAGTTATAAAAAATTCTTATAGTTAGATATGATCTAATTAAATGCTCATCATAGATCTTAGATATCACAAATTTGGCTAAGTATGGGAACTTAATAAACTTTGTCTGTGAAGACAACATTGCACCTTAATAACTATTGATACACTCAACCTCATGACATAAAATTTGAATATTAGTGCATGCTATTGGATATTGATAACAAGATCATGTAATCAATCAGATCCTTATCCAGTCATAAAAAATGCTCATAGTTAGATCTAATTTGATTAAACACTCACCGTAGATCTTTGATATCACAAATTTGGCTAAGTATGGGAACTTGGTAAATTTTGTCTGAGAAGACAACTTTGCACCTTAATAAAATTTTATATGCTCAACCTCATGACCTAAAATTTTAACCATATGATATCCTTACATAGGGGAAGATATCTATATTCAATCTACTCTTGAAACCTTCACAAGTATGAAATATGACATCATAAATCTATGTAATCAACTTTATCTGTCAAGATGACTACTTGATCTTAAACATTCATATGACTATTTTAATGAATTCTATTCACTTCCATAAGCACTCTAAGAACTCATAACATCTCATAGGGTTTCTTGAACATGTCTATGTCATCAATAACATTCATCAATTACCTCACTAAGTCAAACACTCTCCAAACCATCAATCTAATCACTTTGTCATTAATGCACTATGATCTCATGTTCTCTTTGACATCAATGAAAACATAACATCAATTAACATGCTCAATAATCTCCCCCTTTATCATTGATGTAAAAACACCCTCAAAATGACTTCATTTAAACTTCTTCATTTTGATCTTTTCTCCCCCTTTGACATTAATGATAAAGGGTCTCTTCCTCAATATACCAAAAATAATTTCTTAACATCATGTTTGTATTAAAATACTATTTAAGATGCTTAGGATACTTACATACTTTCAATAATATGAATCAATTGATCCCCCTTTTACATGCACAAAGCTAAACTTAGATTTCTCTAATCCTTAAACCTGATAAACTACTCACAAAGCTTATAAAGCTCCCCCAAACATCATGTTCCATCTCATGTCATATATTATTTAAAAACCACCAATTTGAACTTGGGATTCTTTGATCCTTGGACCTATCTATCTATAAAACTCACAAGATCTCTTTGATCATGCATGAATCTTCAATACCTTATCAAAACACATGACTTGGTTTGATTAAGTCATCATATCAATCTTCTTGAATTCATAAATATAGTAGACATATTCACACTTCTATCATGACCAAAAAATCTTACATATGATCCTTATTACACTGTGCATAGATCCTTAATCCACTCAAACTATTTGAGTTAACTCCCCTAACTCTGTGCATACTACTTCTTACTTTGAAATTATTAAGCATGCTCCATGACTACACTCTTCTTATATCATACTCTGAGCTTAGGCATCCTTTGAGAATCTTCAGACAATCTTCAACTATGATGAAACAACACACTTGGCTTCATACCTTCTCACTTTAGGCTACTTTTGTCATTTGGAGAAAATGATCAAAGACCACTCTTCTCTTCACTAGCCTTGCCTAGAGGCCTAATAACCCTATCTAAACTTTGAAACACTCATATATTTTTGTGTATGCGCCTTCAAGACTTAAAATTTAATATCTAAATAACACTCATGTGTCCCCTCATTCATTCCAAAAATCATCTTCTAACTCTGCTTTTGTACCATAGCTCCTTCACAAACATACTAGCCAATTAGCCTTCCATTTACATAAATCCTAATCCATGGAAGACACCATGAACTTATGGAGGACTTTGAAATACTTTTTGAACACCCACTTGGCCATTTCAACTAATTAAGCATCCTTATATCTCAAATCATTAGGAAAACCATTTTTCTAACATGAGCAAAAACACTAGGTTTATAAGAGAAACTTAGTCAACACACCACCTTCTGGTCAATGCCCATTTCTAAAACTTTTATGACACATGGAGGTCATAAATACACACTTTTGGACCAAATTTTGAGCCCATAATCCTTTGGTAACCCATACTTTATATACCATGGTTTTTTGACCTACATACCCTTAAGAACAAAGTGGGAAACCCGAGAGCAAACACAAAGCTTTAACTTGAAATAAAAATATCTTCAAAGCATAAAATCACCTATAACACACCTGAATAGATTAAACACACATTTATACATAACAAAATAATCTTGATAACTCATATTTCTTGTTTTAACACTTAGAAACCTCCATACTCTGCTTGAAGATCTTGCACATACAATAGTCAATATGCCAAAACACTAGAAACTAATCATGAAAACATTATGAAATAATCAAGTCACCTCATCCACTTTAACAAACTGAAATCAACTGATCTCAAATTTATTTTATCTTTTAGGACCTTAAAAACATCAAATTGTAAGATTGTCACTCATTAGGTAGTGAGCACTAACAAAAATGGTCAAACTTAATAAATGATCACAACTAATTTTTTTAATTAAAAAAATACATAAAACCTCATGGATTACACTTATTAAAATATTATTCACACTAAATAACAATCTTACCTTCATTATTAAACATTTAACCAACTAATCCATCCATCAAAAATCAACAAGAACTCACCTTTAGGACCAAAGTCCCTAAGTACCCCTACAACACATAATTCACCAAAATATCTGAAGCAAGATTATGAACTTATTGCTTCCCCTTAACCAAGCACATCTTCTCATGACCTTTATTATATTTCAACATCAACCAAAACTCAACTGGCATCCACCATGCTTCTTCTTGCTTATCAAGTGTCTCCTTGAAGTCTAGATAGAGACACCCCTTTGACATAGTGAGACTAACAGTCCCAAAACATACGAGAGTCCCATATCTCCATACTCTCATTTGACTTTTAGTCCTATCTCATCATTAAATTGAATTTTAATGTAGTAAATAGAAACTCTTGACTTTCCTTCATGTCTATTATGGAAAACAAACCTTCTATTGGTATCAATTTGATCTCTACTAACAGGCTTAGGTTTCCAAAACCATTTTTGACCTCTTCCTTGTACAATAGGAGCTCTATACACCCTTTGAAAACTCATTCAAATTGTTCTTTCAATATCTAAAAATGTGACCAACTCTATGACATCTAAAACAAACAAGCTCATTCATACCTTTTGTTTGATGAAGATTGTGATCTTTCTCTGACTAATTTCTTCTCCTCTTGTATTCTCTAGCAATGTGGCCAAACTAATTACATGTATAATAATGAATCTAGGATGAATATATATTTGTATTTATCTATTTATTTGGTCTTATATCTTTAACTCTGGGAGCTTGACTAAACTTATCTTGACTAAATGGTCTTTACCTATAGAATTTAGCAATGTGACCAATTATTTGACAACTATAGCAAACAATGTCTTTCATACCTTTTCCTTGAATAATATAGTGATCTCTCTTTGATATATTGGTTCTTCTTACATAGTCCTTTACCCTATGACCAATAAGATGAAAAACAAAATAATGGCCCATAAAATATTTGGCATACATTGCACCATTTGGTTGTCTAATTGGCTTCTTTATTTTGCCTTTGACCTGATTTGAATTATTATCTCTCAAACTACCATCCTCTTTGCCTTGTTTTGATCTCTTTTATTCTTATTCAATCTTTTATATCTTGATTATGACCTTTTTATGCTCATCCTTTAGGGAAATAATATTAGCCTTCAAATTAACACATTCATCTTCTTTATCCCACATGCTTGAACATGCAACCTCTATTTGAATTCTAAGATCTTTGATGGTCTCCTTATCCTCCTTGGCTTCTTTAGCCATGTCATCCTTTAATATACATGTTTTCTCTTCCATAGAATTGATCAATTGTTGATTCTTATTTTCCTCTCTTATGGAATTTCTTGATAAATGCCCTTCAAGAGACCTAACTTGTGCTTCAAGACCTTTGATCATATTACTCATTTTATGATTCCTCTTTTTCTCCTTCAGTTTACCAAGTACACTCATGATTTTAGCTTCTATATCAAATTATTCCTCCTCACTATCATAGCAAACTTATTTTTTTTATTATCATGGAAAACTTCTTCATTATCCATGTTGTTATTTTCTTTTGAACAACTTTCCTTTTTACCCATATCGTAACTTAGATTACCTTCAAGTGGTTAAAATTGTACAAAAGGTCCTGATATGATACCATTTTTTATAGATACAATCATTGAGATGGGGATTGAATCAGTGAATCAAAATATTATAACTTTAATTCCAATCCTTTCAAATTCTCAATCAATTACCACACGCATTCATAAAATATGCATGTCATTCATAACAATGAAAAATAGATAATGAAAGATCACACATACAACATAAGATATATGTGGGAAACACTATTGGGGAATAAAACCCACTATCAATCCTAAAATATCATGGTCTATAGTCCTATAATAAGTATGCAACCAAGATAATTTAGTGAAACACTTATTTCACAAGGAGCACCTACCCCTAAGGATGGTTAAGTCCTTCTAACCTAGATGTTGAGAACCCTCCCAAAACCTATGATATGAGAACACCTATGAAATATTATTTTATTAGATATAATTAATACACCCTAAAAACACAACCCCCTTAACTTGTTCACACACTCACAAACCCTCATCACCAATCTATGCACTCAAAACATGTAAATATGATACACTCTCCTTTTTCACTTATCATCAATAGTAAAATCTGTAAGAACAATATTATGACATCAAAAATATTACCTAAAGGTCATACACACAATCCTAAACCTACTCTTATCTATAACCCATCCACTGGGAACACTCCCTTTCTTCTTTCCTTCACTTTACAACTCTCACACACGCCTAAAAATAATCATCTTTGATTTCACTATTTATAAAACCTTCATGAATATCAACTTCTTAGTCAAACATTTAGACATGAATTAACCCTTATGTATTATATAATATGAAAAAATATCTCAATACCACTCTCATATGTTGGTCATAGCATCCACTGGTCACCCTTAAGCAGCTACACCTTTCCATTAGGCCTTAGTGGCCCTTATAGGTCTCATGGAGACCTATAACCTTTTTGACACTATGTCAAGCGAATTAATAACTAAATACCACTTAAAAATTCATATTTAAAATTTAAATAACCTATTATACATCCTCAAATGATTAAAATCATCATTACACTCCTCTACAAATGTTCAATCTACTCAAACAATAGTCTTGTATATAAGAACATCATGAACAAACAAATAGTCAACTTATAATCATTTGTTAATAATTATAAAATACATATATATATATATAATATTTATGGAGTATAGAAAACTCTCCAATAGCTAAGTTCATCTTGAAACATAAAAATTATATCAATAATAACTCAATTATCCTTCTCGGGTCACTTGTACAACATGGTTAAACACACAGTCAACTTTGGAGTTTAATATATTTGAATATAAAGACATTCAAATATTATGAATAGATTTTATTGATGTACTTGAATTCATTTAAATTTTTTTATTTTACATCACCTTTAAATTTTTCCTAGATCAAAATATATTAGCAAACTATTAAGTACTAGTTTTCCCTTGTTAATTTTAATAATCAAATTCCAATGACCAGTGTGTGAATGATAAACATCAAACACTTTGAACTCATCTCATGCTCCATATAACATTTTAAAAAATTCACTCCATATATCTCCTTAGGATTATCTTGGTCTTTGTCATGCAATGCTCACCATTAATCTTAGATCTTAGCTTCTGTGATCAAGACACTTGGCAACTTTGTGTCCCTTCTATGCACATTGTACATTTTAGTTAGCGCTTGTGCCACTTGGAAGTTTTACATGAAATATAAGAATCCTTTGAATTATTAAATTAATGTGTAATATTTATCTATAACTAAATTATCATACCCTCATTAGTGATATACATTTGATAGAACACTTGTATGCCATTGATCTTCTGTCAACTTAACAAGATTGAGACACATGTCACTAGCATGTGCAGTTTTGACTATTTGAATTTGAACCACACCATTCAATCTTAATGATAAGATAATTCAATATGTTTTATCCTTATCTATTAATTTTTTTTATCTCCATCAGATCTGATCTGATTAAATGGTCACCATAAATCTATGATATCAAAAATTTGGCTAAGTATGGGAACTTGGTAAACACTATCTGAGAAGCCAACTTTTCACCTTAATAATTTTTGATACTCTCAACTTCATGACCTAAAATTTGAACCATATTATATAATTACATAAATGAATCTATCCATATATCAATCTTCTCTTTAAACCTTCATACATATGAAATATGACATCATAAATCTGTTTACTCAGCTTAATATATCAAGATGACTACTTGATCTTAGACATTCATATGACTATTCTGATGAATTCCATTCACTTCCATAATTAGTATAATAAAATCATACCATAGGTTATTTTGAAAAATTCCATATCATCGATAACATCCATAAATTTCCTCACTAAGTCAAACACTCTCCAAATGATCAATCTGATCACTTTGTCATTAATGCACTCTAATCTCATGCTCTCTTTGACATCAATGCCCATGATCAATAAGGTGAAAAGACATAAGAAGAGGATATAGGTTTTGAGATGTATTATGATATAGGAAACCTATGTGTGTGATCCAAACTTGTAATCTAAAAGGTGACATAAAATGTAAAAATACTTAGGTGGAAGTTTTAGTCAACAATCAATATTTTATATTACATCAAAGCATGAATAATAACATCAATTAGAGTGTCTAATTAGAGATTATACTGCCTAAAATGACATAAAATTATTTTTTTATACTATGAAAAATGGACCAAAATCATCATATAGTCTTTTTTTACACATGAATTAATCATATTTACCTATACATCATTGTGTAAACTAAGTACAATTTATCCTTCATATTTCTAATATTAGAATACTAAATTTTGTACTTTATATATTTAACATATAATTATATTTAATATTTCTTAAGAATATATATAGAATATTAATTCATTAAATGCTCTCAAATTTAGATTAGATTACTTCTTGTTCAATTAGGTTATGTAGATTAGGAATCCAAGAGATTAGTCAATTATTAATGATTCAGAATATAAAATAACTTAAAGACATAACTTCTCAATCCTAATCCTTAGGTTTAGATATGGACTACAAGAAATAAATGTAAATTATAAGATAAATAACCATGTTTTTACCTCCTTTGAAGATTCATTTTAAGACTAGTCTAAAGAGGCTAAGTCCATATTGTAGATGTAGGAGTCTTTATTTATGCTTGAATTCTCACCTGAGTAGTATCTCTCATTGTATACAAATGATTTAGATTCATATTGACATGACAATGTTGAATTAATGTGAATCTCTAATATTATTTCTGCATAGTAGGTTTACTTCAACAAATCTTCTTGAAATGAGAGGTGTGAGGCTTGTATTTATATATTTCTTAAATCACTATGGATTGTTCATATCATCTCAAGATGGAGAGTTGAGGATCAATCCTAAAATTCACGATTACACACATGGAGTGTGCAAGATAGGCCATTTAATACCTTTTTGGACTATAAAAGGCACATTATAATAAAAGTGCAATCATTGGTCCTTTTGAGTGTGTAAGAGGGGTGTAAGAGGAGGAGTGTGTAAGAGAAGTGTAATAAATTATCTTGAGTGTGTAAGTAAAATGTAAGACATGTCATAACCTTTCCTTTATTTCACTCTTTTCTTGATTATGTCATCTTTAGTGAGGCAATACTCCAATTTTTAGTTTAGGAAAATAGGATAATTTAGATCCATGGATTTTCCTATTAGATAAATTATTAAGATTGATTAAGTGGGATTAATTGATAATTAGAAGAATGGTGGAATTTGTAATGTTTCTATTTATAAATCAAGTATTTACTTAATTTCCTTTTTAAAACACTTTCAAAGGCTTGATTTAATTTAGGATGCACTTGGTAAGATAAATGATGCAATCCAATCCATTACCCCAATTAGGGATGTGTTATTTTGATTTTGGGTTAAAATGACAATTGTACGGGTGAATTAGGTCTAGCAGTAATATATGGCTAAATCTACATGTGATTGCATAAATTTTATTTTAATGTATTTTAGACATGGAATTTTTTTAAATGAAGTTTCTACATTTTCCCATATTTGAGAAGGCATTGCAAGAAACTAGGTACAATAACATCTTTTCAAAGAAATAAAAAATTGTCAAGAAAAAATTTGGTAGTGCTTGAATAATGATGTCTTCACTCTTCTCTTTTTGAAATTTTATGAGTCATTAAAATTATATTAATTCCCCAAAGGGTTATTGATTAGCCCTGGATACCCCCTTGAGGGGATGGTTGGGGAAAAAATTGAAGTAGACAAGCTCTTAAAAAAGAGAGGAAGAAATAAAAATGAGAGAAATTTGTGGGCATGCATATAGAATAAAGAATAAATTATGGATTTGTCCCAAAAAATATTGGTCTCAATTGATCATAATAATGTGCCCCATTATGGTGGATTTGATCACTTATCCGAGGAACTACCCTAGTAGGAAAATATTGATTGTTGTTTATTTTAAATGGTTTTCTCTAGTAGGGAAGATTTTATCATTTTGAGAAATAATGATTAAGCATTTTTATGAATTATTTGGGGGATAATAGACAAGTATATCTATTTATACATCATTTTTGATTAGACTTATATATCTTTATTTTTGATATAACACCAAATGATATGTACCATGATGACCAGACTACAATGTGTATAAGGACCGATCCCTGATCCAATAGACAATAAAAAAAATACACCAATGATAGAAACCATGATGACAATGCTATAAAATTTATATGGATGGAATCAAGTATAAATTCATAATAGGAATCACCATGATGATTACCCTCCCAGAGATAATACAAAAGGAAAACAAACAAACATGCAAATAAGTAGACAAACATAAACTATAAAAAAAGCAAAAAAAAACATCTAGTTTGCCTATGCAAAGAAATACACCAATAAAAATAAAATATAATCATTATTAAAAAAAACATAAACACAACATAAAAATAACTAATTTTAGAAACATTTGTGTGTGTGTGAAAGTATGGTGTTACTCTTGGGTATTTAGGTCCTAATCTATAGAGGACAAATGACAATTCAAGATGATAAACTAGACAAAAGGGGAGAATAAAATAAAAAAGAAGGGATGGCTGAGATTACTCCAAAAACCCATGAAAGTGGATGCTAAATACATAGCCTTATGGATTTCAATCCAAATGTAGTTCTCCTAGGGAATGGGATAGAAGAAAAATGATGATAAGTAAGAGACTGGATTATAGAATATGAATATGAAAGACAAACTCATAAAATGATGAGAGCATCTTGAGTTAAATTAGAAAAATGGAATGGCAACAATATTTATATTGGTATAACTAACCTGAGATGTCCCATGCATCCAAGTGTTACCTACATAGTTTTTGTAGACCTCAATCCAATGTAGTTCTCCCAGAAATGGGAGGGAACATGATCAGGAATGGTAATGGTAAATGGAAATGATCATGGCTGGGTAGGGGGATCCCTCTTAAAAAATGTGATAAATTGTGCCATTTGAAATAGAGAAAAAGGACACTGGACAATAAGATGACAAAGTAAGTAAATATTTTGTAGCTTAATATCTCTCATGGAGATTTTAAGCTCTTTTTCTAATTTTTAGGTTGTTTTTAGGATTTACAAGTGTTAAGGATTTTTCAAACTATTTTTAATGTCTATATGTTTTTGAAATCTCAACTCAATGGAGGATTATGAGATACATAATTATTTAACTATTAAAAAACATTGTCTTAAATTACTTGAAAAATGGTGAAAGCATGGCTTAAATTGCTCATAAAATAGTGAGAGTGTGGCTTAGGTTGCTCATAAAATGGTGAAAGCATAGGTTTAGGATGCTCACTAAATGGTGAGATCATAGGTTTAGGTTTCTTACAAAATAATGAGAGTGTAGCTTAGGCTACTCACAAAATGGTGAGAGCATAGGTTGAGGTTACTCTCAAAACAATGAGAGTGTATTTTTAGGTTGTTCATAAAATGGTGAGAGTATGGAAAAGGGGGTGACCAAGTTGACCTTAGAAACTGAGTGTTACCTACGTAGTAAAAATGGACATCAAGTAAATTTAGTTTAACCCTATGAAAGTTAATATAAATCAATAGTAGGGTTGAGGTAGGAAAGTGGTGCAATAGAATTAATGGCATAGGATTAATGAATGACAATGAGGAAAAGGACTAGGAGTCTCCAAGGACCATGTCACATGAGAACCAAATGTGTCTAGTAATCAAGGTTTTGTGTGGATAATACACCAAAATATATCCCAAATAGGTCTCAATATACTTTCCACTTCCATAACAATTTCATAATAAGATGTGCTAGGATGAAATAGGATTAAATGGCCAAACTAGCTTGAATGGAATGGAACATCAATGGCCAACATGAATAGAATAGAATTGTCTATAATGTGGATAGTATTGAATAAGGTTTCACTAAGGTAATTTTATAATTAATTTTGATTATCCATTAGTGACTTAAACAAGGTTTCACTAAAGGCTTATAATTTTTACCCTGATTATCATCTAGTGACTCAAAGAAGGTTTCACTAGAAGATGTTGATTTTATATGTCCATTGTATCCTAACACCTCAAATAAGGTATCACTAGGAGATTATTCTTCTAATTTTATATTATCTTACTTCCATAAAAATTATGCCACTAAGATGTCACTAGGAATAAGTTTAGAAATCTATGATTTTTTTGGTCCCAATCAATGTTATGTTTTATGGACATTTGCTTGACCTTTCATCTTTGGCACTACATTTTTTAACCAATCAAGCTTCCAACCAGAAGGAAAGATGATAAATATTGTACCAAGGTCTCTTCCTTTCAATCATTCTTCTACTTCATTTTCTAGGATCTCTTCACCTTAAATAGCTTCTTCCTCTACAAGAAAGATTGTTAAGTCAGGACACATTTTTATAGAAGATGAGGAAATCAACAAAGGACCTGATCCAAATGATCAGTTACATTATACTATGATGAGTCTTCTAAGGGATAAGACTCTTGAATTTTATAATGAAAACTAGGTCAGTCTATATAAAGGTGGAAGATGGCCACCTCACAAAGGAATTTACAAACAACAAGAAGGTGTTATCAGCTATTTTTCTATTGCTTACCAACCATAACAAGGTGAAGCAAAACCTCCTAATGAATTCAAGTAGATAAATTATATATCCAAATTTAATGCACACCTTTCTAAAAACATATATGACCTTTGTAAGGATGTTTTGTATATAAGGCACAATTTTAATAGATTAGCTATTATTGAAGATAATACTAATCATGTTAGGAAAGCCGGTAATGACATTAAAAAATATACTGATAAAAACTTAAATTATTCAGGCCTACACATGATAAAGTCAACATAATTCATAGTGAAATATCTACATTTAGCACCCAACTATCTTCTATAGATTTTAAGTTGTCAGCCTTAGAAGATAGTCTTGACTGGCTTGTGAATTTAGAAAAGAAAGAAATAGTTAAGATTGAATAAGTTCTAGCACAACAACCAGTAATATCATATGGGACTAGTTCTATTAATTTTGATACTAATTTTAGGACACAAAAGAAGAATAAAAATCCCATTACTTCTCTAATGCATAGAACCCAAATCCCCTTACAACTAATTAATGCTGGTGTAACTCAATGAGAGTTATTATAGTAGCATCCAACCTAGATCCACCTACTACTTCTCACTTTGCTTCTAAGTTATTTTGGGGAATAGTTACTCAATGGTGGGATTCTATGCCCGAACAGGAGCAATATGATTGTGTTCATAATCAGCCTGATCTTTTAGCCATATTATATCAATTGTTAATATATGAGTTTGCACCTCTTATAGGAAATCAAGAAATTGAATCTCGTGAATGGTTACTCAAAATGGAGCTTTGTGATCTTAAGCAATTTGATGCATTTGCCAAATAGTTTAGAGACTTGGCATATGAATCCTAGTGTTTAGATTCAATGGAAACTAAAATAAAGTTCATGTAAGCACTCCCTTATAATCTAATTGATAAGGTGATCACCTATATCAATTTAAAAGGATAAACTTTAGCTAATATGTCTCTCTCTGATGTCATCAAATTTGCCAAGCAACAAGTTATATAGCTAGTATCAAAAACCAAAACCATCCAGAAACTCAGTAAGCATCAAGCATCCAAAATTACTCATGCTTTCCCTGAAACTACCCCATTTGGTTGTCACCAATTTGTCTAACCATGAAAGCACCAAAAGAAGTGTTGCTCCCATTTATCTTTTAAGCATCACTCCTTATCATGTAAGCATTTTTATGCTCCTCCTCACTGCTTCCTAAAAAAGAGAAAGACTCCTCATCCTCCATCCAAACCTCCAATTATATATATATATATATATATATATATATATATATATATATATATATATATATATATATATATATATAAGTTGGCCATATTGCACCCAATTACCATTACAAAAATCTAGCTATCAAAGCACTTTATTCCTCTAACACAACAACGTGGTGGGATGTTGTAGATACTGATGAAGATATTTATTACAAAGAAGACATCTATGAACTAGTCCTATATGAAATCTCTGATGAAGATTTAGATGAAGATGATGTTGATGCCCTTGAATCAGTAGTAGATGATTTAGAACAACCCCTTACCAATATGCAATGACCATGGTCCCATGATTATTCAAGCATTCAATTTAAAGCCTATGGAAGATGGTCTTGCCATCATGAAGAAATACCTAAAATAAATACCAAACCAATAAGTAGAGGATATAATAGAGGACAAATTAGAAGTAGAGGGCACCAACCATTTAAGCCAAGAATGCTGCCATCAATGCAAAGGCCCAATAATCCTCCTTTGTTGTTTCAAAGTACATTCAAACCAAGTGACTCTTGAGTCAGAAATAAGTTTGATAGTACTGACCTCCTAGGAGAAATCCATTCTCCAAAAATAGAACATCAATGGGATGTACTCTTACTTACTGAAGAAAATGATGAAGATGAAGTAGATGTAGAAGATTCTTTCTACTCCAGACAAGACTACTACCTAGAACCAGGAGAATGTAGCAATATATAAGAAGAAGAATATGAAGCATGAGTAGAATAAGAATTTTACCAAGAATAGATTGCATTCTAAGATCTAGCAAAGCACAAACTGGTATGTACTAATATTCCTCCTTTGGAAATACCACAACTAGCTTATCTCACTTAGCTGATCAATGGCAAGTTTGCTTAGTTTATCATAGTTGAAATCAATGGTAGGCTAATAGATGCACAAGTTGATACTGGTGCTTCACTCTCATTTTCTAAATTGAAAATCATTCAATATTGGAAGAAATTGGATGATTCCTTGGCTTATAAGAGCCTAGATGTCTAGGGGAACAATTTCATTTGTAATATGTATAAACATTAGCAATCCCTCGGGTTACAAAATAAAATCTTCCATTGTGATTTATTTTCACTTAGTAAAATGCTTGTAGATATTCTCTTAGGTGGTGCCTTCATAGATATGTATTCACCTTATGCTTTGACACCCAAAAGTGTCATGTTCACCATTGAAAATGATAGACTGAGAATACCTCATCTAATCTATGCTATTGAACAATTCCCTAACTCAATGAGCTAGACCCCTGAAAATATAGTTCTTATTGAAATACAAGAGAAAGGAGAAAAGATAAAAGCCACTATCTATTTTGACAACCCCCAACATATTTGTTCAAAATCTATGCCAGAAATGGAGATCAAACTCATTAAAGGAAAGCAGATGAAACTCAAGAAAAAGATCCCAATTCCATCATAGGACTATAATGATATGGAAATTTAGATTGAAGAATTAGAAGTTAATGGATTTATTGAAAATTCAACCTCACCCTATTGTTGTTATGCCTTCATGGTAAACAAGCATTCAAAATAGAAGAGAGGCAAAAAGAGAATGGTCATCAACTACAGACCATTAAATGCCATTACTCAGCCATATCCTTATCCAATACTTGATAAAATTTATTTACTAGAGACAATAGCCCAATGCAAATATTTCTCTCAATTCAATTACAAATTTGGTTTCTATCAAATAAGGGTCAAAGAGTCTAATAAATAAAAAATAGCATTCAACTACCCTTTTGGCTATTTTTAGTGGATAGTAATGTCATTCGAATTAATGAATACGCTAGCATACTATCAAGAATATATGGATGGCATATTCAAAGGCACTTCTAATTTATTGTGTGTATATATTGATGATATACTAATTTTTAGTGATAATCTAGCTCAACATTATTCCCATTTATCCAAGTTCTTTGAGCTGGTACAAAGCGTAGGAATAGTTTTGTTTGAAATAAAGATTCAATTATGCAAGATAGAATGAAACTTCCTTGGAATGATATTTTAGAATTCTAAACTCTAAGTCCAGCCTCATATTAAGGAAAAGATCATCTGTTTCCCTAAATAGCTTGATAAACCAAAACTCTAAGCATTTTTGGGATTATTGAATTACTTAAATAGTTTTTATCCTAATTCTGGTGAAGATAGGTTTGTGTTACAAGAACTTCTCCAAAATAAGAAAGGTTTCCAATGGAGAAAAGAACACACTAAAAAAATATAGAAGATAGAATCAAAGGTATCTTCACTTCTAAAATTACACATCCTAAAGTCTGATCACTTTATAGTGTATACTGATGCTTCTGATATCTCATGGGGAGGAATGTTAGTTTGTTGTACAAATAATAAAGAGTTTGTATGTGAATTTGTGAGTGGTGTGTTTATTCCTAATGTTTTAAAATTGATCTCTTCTGATAAAGATATTTATGCTGTTAAGAAATGCCTTGAGAAATTCATACTGAAATTACTACACTTGCCACATTTCATTGTAAGAACCAACTGCACCTAGTTTTTAACCTTTTGAGAACAAGATCATGGTAGGAAGGATGGCAGAGGAAAATATATAAGATGGCAAGCTTTATTTAATTAGTTTAATATATATATTGAACATATTAAAGGCACTGATAACATTATGGTAGATTGGATAAGTTGAAATCCTCCAGCAATGATGATGCATCAACCTTATCCTAGTTTCAATTTAATAAGAATCTATAATTAAGGATTTGATTCTCTAAACATTATAATCTAGGAATATATTCTATGTGAAAATTTTCATCCATGATTCACAAGGATTTATTATGCAACAACTATAGACTTACAAATGTCCAATGCAGTCTCCATAGAAGTAGATCATCATAGCAGAGAAGGTGTTTTCACCATCAATCACCTAAATAATAAATTTATGTACAATTAGTTTATTGACTTGGTAAAACATCCATTATGGACATGGAAAATCAAAATACGAACACCACACAATATGCATCTTTATAGGTGGATAACATGATATAGTCCACATCGCATTCACGAGGAAGAAAATCTTGAGCAAGACACTATGGTCCACACCATCATTAGAAGATAGCTAGAATGGGAATCTTATTTATATATCAATCCATGAAGTAGTAATAATGGGCCCCTACATTGGCATCTTTCAAGTAATTTATAGATAAGATGTCTTTTTCTACCCATTAACGAAGATGACTTGTTGGCAGAAGTAGAAGCATGGTTGGACCCACCAGAACAACTATCCTCATCTAGTTCATCCAATAACATCTCACTATAGTATGCTTTTGTTCTATAAAGTATGAAGGGATAAACACTGCGTTGGTAGAGATTCCAGGTAGGACCTCCCTAAATGCTATAAATAAATCCTCTCTACATATGTTAAGGCATTAAAAAAAATTAGCAGAGATTTAGTAGTCTTCTATTGATCCAAGTGTATGCTCTTCTCTTGCCCTTAGTCGTAGCCTGAGAATCATAAAATTGATCATAGTTATATAAAATTATGTAATAAAATTATTTTAGTAATGTTGAAGCCATAGCCATTCGACCCCTACCTACTATCATAGGTTTTCTGTATCAAGCTAAAATTTATAAGGAATATCTATTGATGTAAAAATATTGGTATCAGAGTAATATTTTTTTACGTCAATAGACACTCCTTATAAATTATAGCTTGATACAAAAAACCCACAATAATAGGCAAGGGTCTAATAGCTATGGCTTCAACATTACTAAAATACTTTTATTATAGAATTTTACAGAATTGTTATCAAGTTTCTGATTCTCAGGCTCCCACTAAGGGAAAGAGAAGAGCATATGCTTGGATCAATAGAAGACTACTAAATCCATTCTAATTTTTTTTTATGCCTTAACATATGTAGAGAGGATTTATTTATATCATTTAGGGAGGTCCTACCTAGAATCTCTACCAAGGTGGTGTTTGTCCCTTCATACTTTACAACACAAAAACATACTACAATGAGATGATATTGGGTGAACTAGATGAGGATAGTTATTCTAGTGGGTCCAACAATGCTTTCACTTCTGCCAATAAGTCATCTTCACTAATGGGTAGAAAAAGACATCTTATCTTGAAAGTTCTTGAAAGATGCCAATGTAGGGGCCCATTATTGCTAGTGCATGGATCGATATGGAAATAAGATTCCTAATGTAGCTATCTCTTAATGATGGTGTGGACCAGAGTGTCCTGGTCATGATTTTATTCTCGTGAATGTGATGTGGACCATAAGGTGATACCCATATATAAAGGTGTACATTGTGTGGTGTTCATATTTTGATTCACCATGTCCATAATGGACACTTTATCAAATCGATGAACTAGTTGTATAAAAATTCACTATTTAGGTGATTAATAGTAAAAACACCTTCTATTCTATGACAACTTGCTTCTATGGAGACTACATTGGACATTTGTAAGTCTATAACTGCTGCACAAGAAATTCTTGTGAATTGTGGATGCAAACCTTCACACAAAATTTATTCCTAGATTAGAATATTTAGAGAATCAAATCCTTGATTATGGATTCTCATTAAATTGAAATTAAGATAAGGCTGATGCATCATCATTACTGGAGGATTTTGACTTAACCAATCTACCATAATGCTATCAGTGCCTTTAATATGTTCAACATAGAAATTAAACTTATTAAGGAAAGCTTGCCATCTTATATATTTTCCTCTACCATCCTTCCTACCATGATCCTTTTCTCAGAAGGTTAAAAACTAGGTGCAACCAGTTCTTACAATGAAATGTGGTAAGTGAAGTAATTTTAGTATGAATTTCTCAAGGCATTTCTTAACAGCATCAATCTGTTTATCAAAAGAGATCCATTTTAAAACATTAGGACTAAACACACCACTTGTAAATTCACATACAAACTCTTTATTATCTGTACAACAAATTAACATTCCTCCCCATGAGATATCAGAAGCATCAATATACACTATAAAGTGATCAAAATTTGGGATGTGTAATTCTAGAAGTGAAGATACATTTGATTTTATCTTCTGGATTACTACAGTGTGTTATTTTTTCCATTGGAAACCTTTCTTATTTTGGAGAAGTTCTTGTAACACAAACCTATCTTCACCAAAATTAGGATAAAAACTATTTAAGTAACTCAATAACCCCAAAAATGCTTAGAGTTTTGGTTTATCAAGAGATTTAGGGAAACTAATGATCTTTTCCTTAATATGAGGTTAGACTTGGAGTTTGGAATTTCAAACTATCATTCTAAGGAAGTTGCATTTTGTCTTGCATAATTGAATCTTTATTTTAGACAAAACTATTCTTGTGCTTTCTACCAGTTCAAAGAACTTGGATAAATGGGAGTAATGTTGAGCTAGATTATCACTAAAAATTAGTATATCATCAATATATACACATAAGAAATAAGAAGTGTCCTTGAATATCCCATCCATATAATCTTGATAATATGTTGGATCATTCATTAATCCAAATGTTATTATTGTCCAATAAAAATGGCCGAAAGGGTAGCTAAATGCTATTTTTTCTTTATCATACTCTTTGACCCTTATTTGATAGAAAATAGATTTTGAATCAAACTGAGAGAAATATTTACATTGGGCTACTTTCTCTAGTGGATAACTTTTATCTAGTATTGGATAAGGATATGGCTGAGTAATGGCATTTAATGGTTTGTAGTTGATGACCATTATCTTTTTGCCTCTCTTCTATTCTGAATGCTTGTTTACCATGAAGGCATAACAACAATAGGGAGAGGTTGACTTTATAATAAAGATAATAACTTCTAATTCTTTAATCTGACTCTCCATATCACTATAGTCCTATGATGGAATTGGGATCTTTTTCTCGAGTTTCATCTACTTGTCTTCAATGAGTTTGATCTCCATTTTAGGCATAGATTTTGACCAAAACTATTGGGGGTTGTCAGAATAGATAGTGGCTTTATCTTTTCTCCTATCTCTTGTATTTCAATAAGAACTATATTTTCAAGGGTTTGACTCATTGAGCTAGGGAATTATTCAAAGTATAGATTAGATGAGAGATTCTCAATCTATCATTTTTAATGGTAAACATGACATTTTTGGGTGTCGACCCATAAGGTGAATACCTATCTATGAAGTCACCACCTAAGATAATATCTACAGACATTTTACTAAGTGAAAAGAAATCACAATGGAATATTTTATTCTATATCCTAAGGGATTGTTGATGTTTATACATATTACAAATACAACTATTCCCCTAGACATCTAAGCTCTTATAAGCCAAGGAATCATCTAATTTCTTCCAATCTTGAATGATTTGCATTTTAGCAAATGAGAGTGAAGCACCAGTATCAAGTTGTGTATCTAGTATCCTACCATTGATTTCAACTATGATAAACTAGGCAAACTTGCCATTGATCAGTTGAGTGAGATAAGCTAGTTATAGTATTTCCAAAGGAGGAATATTAGTACATACTATTTTGTGCTTTGTTAGATCTTTGAATATAATCTATTCTTGGTAAAATTCTTCTTCTACTTGTGCTTCATCATCTTCTTCTTGGATATTGCTACATTCTCCTAGTTCTAGGCAATAGTCTTGTCAAGAGTAGAAAAAATCTTCATGATGGAGAAACCATCTTCCATAGGCTTCAAATTTAAATCTTGAATAATCATGGAACCATGGCCATTGTATATTGGTAAGGGGTTGTTCTAAATCATCTACTAATGATTCAAGGGCATCAATATCATCTTCATCTAAATATTCATTAGAGAGTTCATCTAGGATTGGTTCATAGATGTCTTCTTGGTGATAAAGATCTTCATCAGTATCTACAACATCCCACCATGATGTTGTGTTAGAGGAATAGATCGTTTTGACAGCTAGATTTTTGCAATGACAATTGGGTGTAATATGGCTAGGTTTTTTATAGATATAACAAATTAGATATTTGGATGGAGGACAAGGAGTCTTTCTCTTTTTCAAGAAGTGGTGAGGAGGAGCATAAGAATGCTTATGTGAGAAGGAGTGACACTTAAGAGATAAATGGGAGTGATTCTTCTTTTTGTGCTTTCATGGCTAGATAAATTGGTGACAACCAAATGGGGCAGTTTTAGAGAAAATAGGAGTAATTATAGATGCTTGATGCTTATTGAGTTTCTAGATGGTTTTGGTTTCTGATACTAGCTGCATAGCTTATTGCTTGGCAAATTTAATGACTTCAGAGAGAGACATATCAGCTAGAGTTAATCCTTTTAAATCGATATAGGCAATCACCTTATCAATTAGATTATAAGGGAGTGTTTTCAAAAACTTCATTTTAGTTTTCATTGAACCAAAACATTGGGATTCATATGCCAAGTCTCTAAACTATTTGGCAAATGCATCAAATTGCTTAAGATCACAAATATCCATTTTGAGTAACTATTTGTGAGATTTAAGTTCTCAATTTCCTATAGGAGGTGAAAAATCATTTATTAATAACTGATATAATATGGCTAAAGGATCAGGCTGATTATGAACATGAGAATACTACTCATGTTCGGGCATAGAATCCCACCATTGAGTAACTATTCCCCAAAATAACTTAGAAGCAAAGAGAGAAGTAGTAGGTGGATCTAGGTTAGATGCTATTGTAATAACTCTCATTGAATTTCACTAGGAAATAATTTTAGTTAGAGGATTGAGTGTATCATTGATATTCAAATACCATGGTTGTAAGGGGATTTAGGTTCTCTGCATCAGATAAGTACTGGGATTTTTGTTCTTCTTCAGTGGCTTGAAATTAGTACCAAAATTAACAAAACTAGTCCCATATAATAGTACTAACTGTTGTACTGGAACTTCTTCAATATTAACTATTTATTTCTTTTCTTGTTTCACAAGCCAGTCAAAACTATCTTCTAAGGCTGGCAACTTAGAATCTATAGAAGATAGTTGGGTGTTAAATTCAGATATTGCACTATGAATTATGTTGACCTTATCATGTGTAGGCCTAACATAATTTAAGGTTTGATCAGTATGTTTTTTAATGTCATTATAGGCTTGCCTAACATGATTAGTATTGTCTTCAATAATAGCTAATCTATTAAAATTGTGCCTTATATACAAAACATCCTTATAAAGGTCATCTATGTTTTCAGAAAGGTGTGCATTAAAGATTAGTCTAAATAGGGTGAGCTTAGTTTTTAGATGTAGAAAGTCTTTATCGATGCTTGAATTCTCATAATTATCATCTCCCCTTGTCTACACATGATTTGGCTTTGGATTTGAATGAGAGTTTTGAATCAATGTGAAGCTATAATATGTTTTATACATAGTAATTTCACTTTAATTAAGCTTATTTAAATGAGAGGTGTGAGGATTACATTTATATATTTCCTAAATCACTATGGATCATTCATCTCATCTCAAGATGGAGCATTGAGGATCAATCTTCAAATGCATTATTACACATATGGAGTGTGCAAGAGAGGGTATTTAATGCCTTTTTGGAGTATTAAAGGCATAATGGAAGAAATCTCAGTCATTGTTGCTCTTGAGTGTGTAAGAGGGTGTAATAGGAGTGTGTAATAGAATTTTAAGAACTTATCTTGAGTGTGTAAGTAAAATGTAAGACAAGTCATAACCTTTCCTTTTGTGCACTCTTTTCCTGATGATGTCATCTTGAGTGAGGAAATATTCCAATTTTTAATTTAGGGAAATATGATAATTAGAATTCATGGATTTTCTTATTAGAGGAATTATTAGGTTGGATTAAGTGGGATTAATCAACAATTATAATAATGGTGGCCTTTGCAATGTTTCTATTTATCAATCAAGTATTCACTTAATTACCTTTTAAAAACACTTATAAAGGGTTGGTGTAATTTAGGATGCACTTGGTAAGATAAATTATGAAATACAATCCATTTCCATAATTAGGGATGCATCATTATGATTTTGGGTCAAAATTTTAGTTGAGCAGGTAAAATAGGTCTAGCAGTAATTTCTAGTTAAACCTACATGTGATTACATAAATTTACTCTAAATGTAGTCTAGACATAGAAGTAGTTACAATGAAGTGTCTAAAGGTTAAAAATTTTCATATTAATCCTTAATTATAAAAAGGATTAAACACCCACTTGGTTGTGAATTTAGTTTTGACTATGTCTTCCTATTTCAATAAGACCTAGTCATACCTTGAAAATCCATATAGGAAGGACATCATCTGTGAGCCACTAACCATTTGGTTTACCTCATTGAAGGATAACATAAGGTAATTACATTTATCTAATTTTATATTTAATTTTTTTAAATAAACATAGAGTGTGATTTCACTACTTTTATTTCAAATAGGGACCAAGTTTGCCACCTAAGTATAATGGTAGTTTTTGAACTTTTTAATGGATAAAAGGTTCCAAGATGGGACTCAAAGGACATATACTCTACCTAAAAATATTATATAATTTTTTGAGAGGTATTGTGTGTGTTATTATTTTTTGATAAAATACCTTCAAGTCATCATAAGTACAAGTGATCAAATCTCTATATCGTAGGGGTAATCATTTTAGCTTTTCCCTGTCAAACTTGGTGCAATTAGGTCCAAAATTAACATTTATAGGCTCATTAAATGATACCAAGTTTATAGTACTAGATGGGTGAATTTTAAATACTAGTCCCTTATTCCTTTTAATAGACCCATCCATGTCAAATATTATTTCCAATAATACCATACCATTTGGAATATAATTTCCCCTTAGATTCATGATTACATCCTCATGGAAATCATTACTCCTAAGGTCATCTCTATATTTCTTGTATATGATTTATGCATAGAATAAAATAGATTTGTTCATGAAATACATGATACACAATCATAATTTAAGATTTGTAAATTATCAATGTTT
>JARHVA010011196.1:0-27500 GCA_037957365.1 Torreya grandis | reverse complement strand
CTTAATAAAATATACCTTAAAATATTCCATAACTAAGCAAATATTGAATTTTCATATTAATTCAACCAAGTCAACTTTGTTATGAAAGTTATGACACACATTATGAAGCTAAGTTGACCTAGCTGACTTAGTTTAAGACCTAATGATAAATTTTCCAAAATGGGGTTTTTTTGGCCATATTTGTTATGTTAAATTATGAAAGGGTTAGGACTTATCCATTTATATAAATTTCACCTTCACTTTAATCCAATAGAGTGGAACATTCATTTTCACATTATTACATCTCATAATTCTACTAGATCTACACTTCAAGGATTCATTACTTATGGGTTGCCTTAGAGGGAAGATAACCTATCTTATGGGAATTCTTAGATTCAAGTAGGATTATTTTATACTAGAACTGATTTATTTTATATGATCCTTAGAAAGAGACAACACTTTCTTGCAAAGCACCATTGGCCAAGGGGGAGATTGAGACTCAATAGGTTCACTCAAGGGTAAGTATCTCTAACTTTTGATTTTTACTTTGATAGATAGATATTTCATAAGGTAATAGGTTTTAATGTTTAAATATTTTATTACACTACCTCTATATGTAAACCTAGTATAAATATAAGGTTTTATTTGATTTCCATCTTCCACCTTAGGTGATCTAGGCCCTTATTTCCCTACCATAATGCCTTGATTGTTTCTTTAATCATCCCCATTTATTTTATACACTTTGATATAAATATATTAGTTTTATTTAATATATTTAGACCTTAATAGGGTTATTACATAGTATTGTTTATGTGGAGGCTTTGGAACCCTCTCCTTTAATGTTGTGTGATAAGTGCTCCTTTAGTTTGGTTTAGCGGATCTAATTTGGTCAAGCTCCTCATATAAATAATATTAAAATAGATATTAGTTGATTATTTTATCCTATCTTTAATTTAATAGTTAGGATAAGTTATAAATCTATCCTAATTTATTGCATGCATTTTGGTAAACTTGACTTGAATCTAACTCTTGCATTTTAAAATTTTCATTTACAATCAGTTGGGTTATGTTGGTCGATCTAGTTTTGTTCTACGTATGTAAATTTAGGATCTACAATCAACCATGTCATAATGGTAAACCTATTTTTGTTCTCTATGTATAATATGTTATTCCTAGCAAACAAGATCAAGCTAGTCCATCCTATTCACTTTCTCTAAATTTATGTCTTTAGTCCCAAAAAACAATATCAATATGATGATCCTATTTTTTTTAGATATCTCAGTCACCAATCCTAGAAAATAAGATTGGGTTGGCTTATCCTTTTCACTTTCTTCAAATTTTAGTATTCAATCTATAAAACAAGGTCAATTTGGTTGATCCTTTTCTACTCCTATATTCTTCAGCTATCAACTAAGTCAAACTAGTCGACTCTATTCATTTTTTTATAGATATAAACTTTCACTCTTTAGTTTCATAAAACTATGTTGACAAAATCAAATATTTTTAGGTTCCTTCAAACCAACTTAGTATGTTAGTTTTTTCAATTTTCTCAATATCTTATTCCTATTTTTCACTACACTTACTCAGTCTTTCAGATTTCTATGTTGTGATTTCCAATTTTTTAGTTATGTTAAAACTATATCACATAGATAACTAAAATGACATAGATTATTTATTTTTTTGTTTTAATATGTTTCAAAATAAAATAAATCAACCTATATGACTTTTTTTTTAATCCCATTTTTACAACATATTAGATTAGTTTGACCAATCTTGTTATGTTTTAGTTACCTAACTAGATTTGGCATGGCCAACCTTGTTTTATATCTTTAATTTTTTTAATCATAATCAAATAAATTCAATTTAATTTTGTAGTAATTAATTTCAAATTTTATTTAAAAATAATTGACTACTTGTTTATTTACTTTTAGAAATTTAAAATTGGTTTTTGCCACTTGATTCACTTTTATTTTCACTTTGTCTTGATTTCCCTAGAAACTGTGTATCAATAATTTTAAAAATACTTATTTACTTCATGAAGGGTTATGTGATACTCTATTTATGATCCTTTTATATTATTTAATGATATTGTGGTGTTAGGGGCTTACCCCAATACTTATAGCCATAGTATATTGCTAAACATGGTTTTTAGTTTCCATGTACCTCACAATATTTTTAAAATGCTTAGGATTTATATTTGTATTGAACCTCAAGAATCCAACCATTCATTTTTGATCTTGCAGTGTGTTAGCTAGTGATTAGCACCGATATGTTACTTCCAACTTACCCTTGAAGTCAAGGTTAGAGGGCCATGGGCAAAGTCTAATCCTCCTTAGTTTTTTGAAATATTGGGCCACCACTATCTAATGGATAAGAAAGTATCTTTAGGAGCCTAAAAATAAATCAAATACTTTTATTATATCTTTATAATATTATTTTCAAATGCTAGTTAAGCAATTAATTAGTCGTACACTTTCATTTTTACTTTCCACTTGCTTATCTCTTTCGTATTGTATAATGTGATGACCAACACTAACATAGTTTTGTGCTATGTGACTCAACTATATCGACTAGCATTGAGATAGTTGATTATGTTTAAATAGATTAAGTTGACCAACTAAATTTAGTGTTTTATGTTCTACTTATTTATTTCTCTCTACAAATAACATCATCTAGTTTATAGTCAATTTTTTTTAGAGATTCAACTAAGTCAACTGCTCAACTCAGTTAATTTTCTAGTCTACCAAACTAAGTCAACCATATTGAATTAGTTTAATTTCTAGACTATATTTTTTCTTGTCTACCAAACTAAGTCGACCAACTCAACTCAATTCACTTTCTAGACTATTATTTTTACTATCTACCAAACTAAGTCAACCAAATCGACTCAATTTTTTCTAGACTGAATCTTCCTATCTCCTAAACTAAGTCAACCAGCTTGAATCATTTAATTTTACAAAATGATATTATTCCTATCTACCAAACTCAGTCAACCATCTCATCTTAGTTTATTTTCTATATTGATACTTTTCCTGTCTAACAAAAAAAATTGACCATCTTGTCTCAATTTATTTTATAGACTAATATATTCATGTCTATCAAAATTAGTCAACCAAACTAATTGATTTTACTTTAAATACTTTTATTTTCCCTATCTTCCAAAATAAGTCAACCAACTTGACTCAGTTCAATTTTTAGACTAATATTATTCCTATCTTCTAAACTAAGTTGACTAGCTCAACTCAGTTCATTTTTTGAATTGATATTTTTCATGTCTACCAAAATAAGTCAACCATCTTGACTTAGTTCATTTTCCAAACTATTATTTTTTTGTCAATCAAACTAAGTCAACCAATTCAACTCAATTTAGATCGAATTGACCTAGTAAGTTTTCTCAACCTTTTCCCTCCTAGTCATAGCTTCACCTTTACATCATACAAAACATTTTTGATGAAATTAAACTATAAAATAAAAAATGATATGATGAATTTAACTAACCCCCATAAACATACTCATTCTCATCTTCCTTACTATTCCATAAAAAATCTATATGTAAGCAATGTCCATGTGGCCACTATAACCAAAAACTATGGGCCACCTCCTTCTAAAATGTTGGATCCACTTAACTATCCATCATAAATTAATATTTTTGAGGATTAGAGTGATCTCAAATACACTTCCAAAATGATAATTTTAATTAATGAAAACCCTTAACATTTGGGAAAGGATCCCATGATAATATGTAATCTCATAATGGGACCTTATCTTGACTGTCCCCCTTCACCCATACATAAATTTTCTAAAATTATTGGGACAAGTCACCCTATGATTTCTTTCATGAATTTTTGTTCTTCCATGCCTAATTATTATTACATGCATTTATATTTATCTACTACTTCTTTTACCTTGTCTAGCATCTCAATTACCACAACTGGTCTTTCCTTCAATAGGTCTACTCAAAGTGTCCATATTCATACTCAAGTTAATGTTACCTATAGTGCATCTAAAACTACTTCTACTAGTCAAGAGACTATTATCACTAATCAAATTATATTAAAATACATGAATCAAATGGATACTTTTCAAACCAATAGTGCAAATTAAATGATGCAAATGTAAAACCAAATTTTGAAATGACAAAATTATCCTCAACCCACTTAATGGAGAGTGTAAAATCCTAATGCCTCCCTGACCCACCTTAGAGATTCTCAAGGTAACCTCATATATCAATCCCCACTTCTTAAAAAGGCTATCAAACATTTAAAACATTAACTCATAGTTAATCAAATTCTAAACATTAACATAGTGGTATTGTTCTCACTATCACTTATAATGGAACCATTAATCCTACATTGCATTTGAAAGCTTTTAGAAACTTATATAAATATAGGATTAAACTTAATACCTTTTTTACCACCAATATCTTAGCTAAAACCTTTTTAGGTGACACTTTGGATTGGTATAATCAACTCAAATATCATACTATATCTAGTTTATAAAATTTAGTTAATGTATTGGTATATTAATTACAAACTAGCAACCTTCCTAAAATAAATTAGCACACTTTATCAACTGTAATCAATTATAATTTGAAACAACACAAGTGTTTATTAAGCAATGGCAATCATTATCCAATAAATTGAAACATAATATGTCAAAAGACAATCTCTTCCACTTGTTCACTATTGATCTTAGTCCTAAATTATAATATTGTGTTAAGACAATCTTTAAAATATCTTTGCAAGAAGCGCTAGACCAAGCCAAACATCAATATTTTCTCATCGAATAATTAGAGTCTTCTCACCCTCTAGCTAGAACTCAAATGTTTATGGAATTTAAAAACCAACCATGCTAACAACAATGGTGTTATGGATACCTATGATTTTATACACACTATTCATGCTATATTCTAAGTGGTTCTAATGATGCTAATCATTCACAACCACTATAAACCAATCCTTTTCAACAATCTGGTTATACATCTTCCCATGTGAACAATGTAGACTCTCACAAACCACTTTCCATGGTAGAAATTTAAAAGTGTCTTTGTAAGCATTCACCATGAGATTTTGATCCTACGTTCTTAAATAAACATTGGTATGATCCACACAAGTTTTGTTGGTCTTAGGAAAGTTGGGGTCACTTTCATGAAACTTGTCACCAACTTATTTTTTTAAATATTGAGTATCTCATTGGCCCCAATTTTTATAACAAAACCTTAATTCATGAGTGCCAAAAACATTATAGAGTGGAATTTAAGGTTCATGAAACCAAACTTAAGCATTATACCATTAATAAAGATAATGCCCATCTCACTATTTACAAGGATCCTCTTCTTAATCATTAAACAAGTACTACTCAACATCCCACTTCCAACATTGTTAAAACTTATATAGAGCCTAATTCTCTCATTAACGATGAGAATGTGATCAATATGAATAATATATGAAAGTATTATCTTATATTTATCCTTATCCACATTATAACTACAATAAATTCCTAACTTTATTTAATGTTCAAGACACTTATCCATCTCACTTCACATAACTTGAACATATAATAACTAACATAACAACACAACCAACTCCATCCACTATCCCACATGTCAAATCAAATGACATTTTTGGATACTCATTATCTTTCCATTTCCATTGATACAACTTATAATTATCACCTATTATTAACTTATCTTAAATCCAAATTACCCATCTTAAAAACTTCAAATCAATCTACTTCCATGACTTCTTCACCATCTATAATATCCAAAACTTCAAAAGAATAAATCATTGACCCAATTATTCCACCAAAAACATTACCCAATTCAACCCAATCGAACATACCTAGATAAACTACATTGGTTAAATACCAGTCAAATAATACTTAACAACATTAATTTAACTACACTTACACTCCTCTAATAGAATTTATTTAACATTACACACCTTTATCTAACATAATTATAACTAGATATGATGAACGAGTCCCTATCACAAAACCATCATGTCTCTCATCTCAAATTCATTTTCTAGAACTTATGATAATTTCCCCTCATCATCATATAATTTAATGTAACTCATGTTTAAAATGAACATTCGTCTACCTCCACCCATGGAGTAATAAGTCACTTTGTCTAGATCTAAAAATAACATCCTTCAACAATGTGAATAAATTTCTATACACATTGATGAAACTATAGATACTTTTCTCTCACTCAAATTTCCTATCACTTCAATGATTCTTGATGAAATAATAATTTATGTAGATTATCCTCCATAATTCATTAGTATCCAAGTTGGTGATATCTAAGTCAAGAATGATTTGATAGATTATTGGTGTGAAAAGGGTTCTTGCCTAATCTTATCTTACCTTTGGGTTCCTTTAACACTTCTTCACTTTAAACTTAATTAGGAATTAATTTTGTGCACATACGTTTAGTTCATAATTAGATGCTTAATTATGTGCACATGTGTCTAGTGCACAATCTAGTCACTCCACCATGACTGGACCACACTCCAATATGGGTTGTCTACCACTTTGTCCCCCACTTTGGTTTGTTCACATAATGTTGACATACCTACCATGGTTTGTCTACCCACTCTCTCTTTCCTATATATTGTGCACTCTGGTAGTGAATTTTTAATGTGGAATGTGGAGCGTAGAGTCAATATATTGCATTTATGTAGCTCCTTTGATTCTAGTTGAATAAATTCATCTCTTGCATTTATCTTTCACATTCTTTATTCATCCTTGATAAGAATCATGTTTATTATTATCAAATATGATCTTGTGAGGAAGAGTGATTCCATTAGTCCGTAGAATCCTGTTAAGCTATATTAGATAAATATTAAATAGTACCAGAGTAGGTGAAGAGCCTTTGGGTAGCCTATTAGGGATACATAATTAGAGATCTGGTATTATCTTTCCTTGCTAAGTATGCTCTTCTATTGCATTCTCTTTAGATAGTCTTGAGAATCATAAATGTGTGCAAGAAATTATAGTTTCTCAGGGGGTTTGTTCTTTTTGTGTTTTTATTATAGGTACTTTTGGAGATTTTAGGAGCACATCATAGCTTACCACCATGTCCAAATTGTCAAAAAAACACAAAATTACCTCCACATTTATCCCAATTAGACATCTAAGTGAAATTTTATGTTTGAAAATCTATTTTATGAAAAAACATCTATTCTTTTTGAAATTATGGGAAAATTATTAAAATCACTTAGAAAATTTTCTAGGTTTTGTGTGTACCATTGTTTGATTTCCTTAACATTTTGAAATTCTTAATTTCATTAAGAATTGTAAAAGTTATCGCAACTTTATTGATTATAATACTATTCAAAAAATATGTCTATTCTTCTTCACATAACTCTCTAACTGTAAACCAATGCTCAAAACATTTTATGAGTTTTTTTCACCTTGTTTTCATATTTTTAAAAAAATTTAAATTTCATTGTGTAACACAAAAGTTATCAAAGTTTAACTAACTATTATTTTAAAAAATGGATATTTTTTTATGTTTATATATATATATATATATATATATATATATATATATATATATATATATATATATATATATATATATATATATATATATATATATATATATATATATAGGTCAAATTTAATACCTTCTCCATTTTGACCATTCTCCCAAAATTGGTGGTAGTTTCACTAAATTTGGTAGACCTCTAAACTTAGCTATAATTATGCTAAAATTGGTAGCACCACTTTGATCAAATAGATATAATGTTGTGGATTTTCAGTTCACTTTCATTGGCAGATATCTTGGACTCCTGACCTCTTATTCATATTTTTTTTTAAATTGGTTCATTTTCCACACTCTATGTAGTGGTGTAGAAAATTTATTCTATTAGTACATTATTTCTCTACAACTTTAAATTGTAACAAATTACACTCTAAAACACTTCATTATTTTTGAAAGTGGCCATTATAACCTCACTAATTATAAATTGCCAAAATCATATTTTCTCAAGGGGGTTATTCATTGAGTGGTTTTTTTTGTGAGGGGAGGGGGGGCAGTTGTGTTGGTAGATTGTGCCCATCTCTTGTCTTCTCATTTATGTTCTTGAATTTTTACCATGGGAAATCATATGTTTCCTCTTCTACCTCCACATAATTACACAATATGAAAATCTAATTCATGGAGTATGTTAATGAGTAAAGGCTACACCCACTACATGGAGAGAACATTTTCAGAACCCATGGATGCTAAGGGAAAAATAAAATGGTAAATTGAGCACACTAAAACACCTAGTTATCTACACACTTTTATTTATCTTGATCTTATTTTTCACATTGATCAATGTAAATCACCTAAGGAGGCTTACGATAAATTATAGAAATTGTATGGTAAAAATGATGAGGTTAAGGGATATCATTTTGACAATGAACTCACTAATATAGAACCATCTAATTTTGATAACATCCAAGATTGTGTAACTAAAGTGAATGAAATTAGAGCATAACTAAATTTATGTGGTATTGTAAATAAGGAATTATAGTTGGTCTTCAATGTGATAGAAAAAATACCTTTTGAGTTTTTGACATTTTTTTCTAGTTTCCAAATTCATCAGTTGACTATGGGTAGTACCTCTGTCATGCCTTCTTTTGAATCAATTTCAAAAATGTTAGTGCTCAAACAAGCCAAGTTGATCACTCTAGGAATTCTCAATCCATCTAAGTCATAGGCCTTGATGGTAGGACATCCTTTACATTCAAAATTTTTTAAGTAGAAATAACCATTGCCTAACCACTAATAATAACTACATAGTCTTCACATCCTATACCAACAACACCTAAATCCTATAAAAAGGAAAAGGATTTTCATAAGAAGGTATGATCACCTTTTTTTTACTAGAAGAACCTTGGTCATGATTAACATCAGTGCCATTCAAATAAAATTGATGAGTTAAAAAATCTTCTCAAGAAAAATAACAACAATTTTCCATCATCTTACACAAAGGAGTCCTCTCCTTCTACTTGTTCACAATCAAAAAAAGGGAAAGGATAAGAAATTTTCACAACATGAAATTATTATCAATAATGGATACTTGATTTAGTAGACACACATCATATGGTTTCTAATCTAGAATAATTTTATTTATTGTAACCTTGTTTATTACCTCACATTCTCACAGGATATGATACACAAATAGATCTTGTAAAAGGATAAGTTGCAATGAAAGAAGGCATAATTTTGGATGTTTTATGTGTTCCAAATTTATGTGTCAAACTTATTTTATTCTACCAAATCACTCATCTTATGAATGGAAAGAAAACTAAGTTTTTCCCTAACTCATTATAAATTCAAGATCTTGAGGATGATGCCTTAGTTGCAATGAGAAAATTTGATCATGAATACTGGAGATATGTTTTCTCCCATTTTTTGCCTCATTCCAATTATAATACTTTACTCACTCATAAAGATTTAATGAGTAAATTATGGCATGAGTGGTTTGGCCATATAAACTACCACTACCTTCAACATATCAACTCAAAGGATATGGTAACAAGAATACCTCCTATTTGGTTTTCCAATTGTGTATATTCAAGCTATAAATTGATAAGCATCCTGTAGAGAAGTTTGAAAAAACATCATCTTGGAGGGTTATGTAAGTCCTTCAATTGGTTCATAGTGATCTTATGGTTCCATTTCCCACTTTGTCTTTTAGCAAAACCTATTATGTCCTCACTTTCATTGATGACTATTCAAAATTAACTTGGGTTTACGTCATTAGAAGAGTGAAGTATTCAACTAGTTTCAAAACTTCAAGGCTCATATTGAGAAGCAATCTGGGAAACCTATCAAAATTCTTTACATAGATAATGGTAGAGAATATGTGAATTATCACCTTTAGTAATTATTCACACTTGAAGGGATCAACCTTAAAAATTCTATTATTTACATACCCTAGTAAAATGGTGTTGATAAATAGAATAATAGGACCTTGAAGGAGATGGTAAATTGTATGATCTATGCTTGATCTCTTGGTCTAGAATTTTGGGTTATATTTATTAACTATTCCACTCACATTTAGATTAACATTATTCATAAGGCCTTGGAAGGCATGATTCCTTTTGAAGCTTGGTGTGGTTTGAAACCTATTATGTGACATTTTAAAGTATTTGGCTCCCTTGCATTGGACCACATTCCTTCATATAAATTTAGGGCATTAAATCCATAGATTTGGCCCTACTTCTTTGTTGGATATGTTGATGGTGCAAGGGATATTAGATTTTTGATCCAAAGATGAAAGATATTTTCATTAAAAGAAGTGTTAGGTTTGAGGAAACATTTCCTCCCTTGGCCTCTCATCCTTTACCTCCTCCATCCATAGTGGACTTAGATGATAGTGACTTAGAGGATTCATCTTCACCTCTACCTCTACTAGGGTCATCTTCAATAGCTATAGATTTTACTTCCTCAACCCTATTTTTGTCATCACTTCGATGGGTTCAATAGACTCTTTAGTTAGTAGGCTCCTTTGTCGAGGATCCTTTAAATACTTAAAGGACTCAGCCATAACATGTCCATCTTCCACACGTATACATTTCCCTTATCTCTGATCTAAAATATTTTCATGAAGCATCTGGTCATGTTGCATGGGACTCAAAAATGGAAGAAGAGCATAGTTTCATGATGAGGAACAACACTTAGGATTTAGTCCCCCTTCCCAAGGGAATAAAAATGGCTCATCTTAAGTGGATATAACAAACCAAATATGAAGTAGATGGAACTATTGATAAGTTCAAAGTAAGACTTGTTTCCAAAGGGTTCTCACAAGTTCCCAATATTAACCACACTGAGACCTTTGCTCTTGTCACTAAGATGAATTACATTCACTTTAATCTTGTTATTACTTCAAATTATGGTTGGGTTGTACATCAGATGGATGTGAAGAGTGAATTTCTTCACAAGGATAGTCAAGAATAAATCTACATGGAGCAACCAAAAGGGTTCATTGAAGACTCTTTTTTAGTCTACCACTTGTGCAAGTCTCTCTATGGCCTCAAACAAGTCCCTTGGGCTTTGTATGATAAGATGGAATCCTTTATTCTATTGACTAGATTCTAAAACTATCACTTATATCCCAATGTCTAAATTCTATGATAAAATGAATCCATTTAATTTTGATCCTATATCCTTATGATGTAATTCTTATTAGGAGTTCTTCATCCATCATTGACATAGTCAAATATGATTTGCATGATTGATTTATTATGACTAACTTAGGCCTTTTGCAATACTTTATTAGGATTGAGATCATTATTACTCATCCCAAGTATGTTCTTGATTTTATATATCAATTTAACATGGCTAATTATAAGACTACACTAACTCCTTTTATGTCAAGAGTTAAGCTTGAGGCAAAGTGTTCCACTCCACTAGTTGATGCCACTTTATATCATTAAATTATTGGAAGTCTCATATATTTAACACACACTGACCCTAACATGTACTATATAGTTGGAATAGTCTCATGATTTATGAAAAATCCACATGAGCTTTATTGGAAAGTCGCCAAATACATCTTGCATTACATCTAATGTAGTCCTTGATATGGGACACACTATGCAATAGGGATTATTCTAGACTTAGTGGGATATATAGATTATAATTTGGATGGTGATTCTGAGGATCATAAGTCCACATAAAATTATAGATTTCACCTTGGTTTAGGGCCTATTAATTGGTAGAGTACGAATCAACATGCTATTGTTCTCTACGACTGAAGTTGAGTATTTGAGATTTATTAATGCCACTACTAAGGCTATTTGGATTCAAAATATTTTGACTGAGTTTGACATCACTATTCCATGAAAATCTATCATTATATATGATAATTAGAGTACCATTCAGATCTTAAAGAACCCAGTTCATCATTAGAGGACCAAACACATAGATATCCACATGCACTACATTAGGGAGATGATTCAGGAATAGGTCATTGATCTAAGATATTATCCTATAGTAGCACAAATTGATGATATATTCACTAAATCCTTCACTGAGAGTAAGTTCCATCACTTTAAAACTCTCTTATGGGTATGAGACACTACTTTAAGGGGGTCACTTGACCTTATCTCATCATCCTCTCATAGGGGGAGTTTTTTCCTATGGGTTCTCTCCTTATTTGTTATGATTGAGAAGATCATTTTGTAATTCGGTACCTCATCATGCCTTCCTATTGGGACCCATTATTTGTTGCATGTTTTTAGTTTTCTTTCCTCCTAAGTTGAACTTAGGGGGTGTAAGTGTGAAAATGGTTCTCACCTAATCTAGTTTTACCTTTGGGTTCCTTTCACACCTCTTCACTTTAAGCTTACTTAGGACTTAATTTTGTGTACATATGTTTAGTTCATAATTATATGCTTAATGATGTGAACATGTGTTTATTGCACAATCTAGTCACTCCACTATAGGTTATCTACCATTCCCCCCCCCCCCCCCCACCCCCCACTTTAGTGTGTTCACATAGTGTTAACATACCCACTACGAGTTGTATACCCCACTCTCTCTTTCCTATATATTGTGTAATTTAGTAGTGAATTTATAATGTGAAATGTGGAATGTAGAGTTAATATATTGCATTTATGCAACTTCTTTGATTCCAATTGAATCAATTCATCTCGTCCATTTTTATTGCACATTATTTATGCATCGTTGAAAATAATATAGTTTATTTTTATCAAGATATGATATTTTGAGGAAGATTGATTCTATTAGGCCTTAGAAGCATGTTAGGCTATCTTATCTTAATCTTAAATTTATGAAGGTTTTAACACTTGTGTGGATTCACTTGATTTTATTAAAATACTTGGGTATTCCTAATGTAACCATAAATATACCCAAATCACATGTCAAGGCTATGATTAAACATAAATTCCTCATCTATGTTGTGTTTGGATCCCTATCACAATTTATATGAAGTCATGATATTTAATTTCCCATTATCATATAACATGAGAACTATAGCCTTGTTGGCATGCCAATGTGTCAAATTTACTCATAATGATGTTATCTATAAGATTAAAGGAAGCAAAAACCCTTATAATTTTGAATAATTATAAGAATGTGGAATTTTAAAAATACCCACCCTTGAACCTTTATCTATCATCCCTTTCCATGAATCTCAATGATTTAATTATCTCATTAAATATATTATAGGTTATAATGGTCACACCAAAATTGTGAGAAATATACCACCTAATATATTAGATTTTGATGATGATGAACCTGATGAGATCAGTTTGAAAATAAAAAATTTAGATCTTTTTTCACACATAATTTGTCAATTACCTCCTTATTGACCTTGGTCTCATAAAAAATCAATTGATGAGATTCCTTCTAAAATAACAATGAATAAACCATCCATTCCTCATGTTTCCTTGACTGATAAAATCATCAATACTTCCACTATTATTTTTCATACTTTTAATTATGATTATGACTATTCATTATATGATCCATTTTTACCTAGCTTTGTTCAAAATAAATATTCAAAGGTAATTATATATCATTCTTATTTATAATAGTCTTTACATTTGCATAGTATAGTTTATGCTCCTTTTACTACACCTAACATAATACACACACACACACACACACACACACACACACAACTCATCTAGTCACTATTGAGCCTTTTCATAGTATACTTCTTGATCATGCCATGATAAGACCATATTAGTTCACTAGGTTTTATGATCCTTCAATCTTTCTTCCTCTTGAAGATGTTCACAAGTCTAAGATGGATCACACACACACACACACACACACACACACACACACACACACACACACACACACACACACACACACACACACACACACACACTCATCTAGTCACTATTGAGCCTTTTCATAGTATACTTCTTGATCATGCCATGATAAGACCATATTAGTTCACTAGGTTTTATGATCCTTCAATCTTTCTTCCTCTTGAAATGTTGGCCACATTATGCTGACTTGCATTAGGTTATTCTACCATAGTTAATAAGTGTACTCTTGATCCTATTCAAAACATTTATACTAGTGGGGCTAGAATATTAAATTTTCCTAATTTTGATCCCTTACCTAAATGATGGGAAGATGATCCATATTGTAAATTTTCATTAAGGTTAAAAGTCATTAGGTCAAGGCATGCCATGCACATTATAGGTTCTTAGCACATCAAGGGGGTATAAATATCTATCCTAATATGGATAATATACCTACACTATCTGTTAATCCTTGATGCACTTATTTTTTTCATGGTACAAACCCACATACCTATATAAATTACCAATATATTTGGAAGAATCTTGATGCACTTCATATAGAAAAAACACAATCTACTGATAAGAACATGCCTCTTAAGATACTTCTGGAGTGCATCCCTAAATATGGGGAGGTTATTATCTTTGGAATCAATGTGTTACACATCATAAAAACTGGTGTAAAGTATCGTAACATAATTTTTGTGATTTCCCATGGCCTACATCATCACCATCTCAACAACATACCCTATTTTGGTCATGAGCTAAGGCCAATCCTTCCCCACCCCTTTCATCCTCTTAGAGATCACATGATTTTACTCACATTACAACTCAAGTTCCTTCTATTGATTATTCCTCATAAGATAATACACATACTCAACATTATTATTCTAGCATACCTATATTCTCCATTAAGATAGTATGTTAGGAAGGTCTCACACATATCTTAGTGATGAGAGATGAGATTATGATTAAGTCTAGATTGTAGTTAAAATAGGATTTATTAGATGTTATTTATGATGTATGCCATGAAATCTATTAGTATTTATGAGTGCATTATTTTTATATGGCTTATTATGCTTCATATTTTTACTTGTGTGGTTTTTAATATTTATACTTCACCATAGAATTTGTGATGAATTTCTTATCTTTTGTTGCTATGATTCTTTTCTCTTTACCTTTAAATTTCATGGTTCTTTCCTTATAAATCACATTCTTTTACATATTTAATTTTGAATATTTAATTACAATTCATTATATACTCTGAAAATACCTATATTTCCCATATTTTTTAATGATCTTTTCTTACATTCATGATTGTGCTAGATCATTTATTGAATAATATGGTTATTTTTTGTGACATGGCTATTAAACCACACCAAATAATATCATATTTTCCTATGATTAGCTACAAAGAATACTTATCAATATACCATATATTATGGTTATTTTTTGTGACATGGCTATTAAACCACACCAAATAATATCATATTTTCCTATGATTAGCTACAAAGAATACTTATCAA
Organism: Torreya grandis; assembly: GCA_037957365.1. Taxonomy (NCBI): domain Eukaryota; kingdom Viridiplantae; phylum Streptophyta; class Pinopsida; order Cupressales; family Taxaceae; genus Torreya; species Torreya grandis. Next base: position 12,213 of record JARHVA010011196.1, on the reverse strand, counting down.
TATACCATATATTACATATATGGATCTTATATGATTCTTATTTATCCCTACCATCTTCTCATGTCAAAGATACATATACTTAGTCTTGATATTTAACACTTACCCGTGGGCAATCTAAGAACCTTTTGGATGATATAGTCTTTGAAGTACTTATTTCTTGTAATCAATGTGGAATATTATTCAAAGTTGATTATTATATCCCTCATTATTGATTTTAAAAATCCATATGGAGTAGGAATAGAAAAATCCATAAAAATTTAAAATCCAAATCATTTAAAATAAAAGGCAATGAGAAAAATGTATATACAAATTCAAAATTCAAAATCACACCAAAATACATGATTATTCTTTGGCATATGTCATATTCTAGTTGAAGCTCAAAATACATATTTGGACTCATAATAGAGGTGAGTTACATTTGGGTGTTGTAAGATATCATAATAGTATATGAGGTCTCATAATATTATTTCATGCCACCTAATTTCTCAAACAAGTATCTAATCATCATAGTATATTGATAGATCTATAAGGGGTCTTGGGGAATGGGGAACATGTTTTGGGAAGGTAGGCCCATTTTAATTTTCATGCATATAAAAACATCAAGAGGTGATGTATATACTTCACTCATTAGGCCCAATCTTTGCATTTACTACTTAGAGTATCTTAGGTCTTTGTTGTTCAAACAATTCTTATTACAAACACAATTGCTTAATTGTGTCTCATTTCTAATAAGGGTTGTCACAATACCTATGTAATGTTTTTCATTACCTTCATTCATCATCTTATCCTTAATATTACCATTAATGAGTATAATTTAAAATTTTATCACACCTCATTCATTTCCTTTTTTGTGAGTTGCATTGTAAGACCTTAGATAGGACCAAACCTTCCAAAACAAAATCCTTATTTACCCTAAAGCACCCTAAAATTTTATACCTCTTTGATTTTAATTTTATGAGTTTAACTATAAGACCTCAAATAGGATTAAGAATTCCTCATAAAATTACCTTAACTCCTATAAAATAACTATTTTTCATGTGTTTATATAAACAACCATCCTCTTTTACATTACAAATTGAGACAAGCCTTGAGTTTGGTTTGTTATCTTTATTTTTCACATCTCTAATATTTTATTTTAGATTGACATTTTTTTTTTGTATTCCTATCTTACATTGATATTTTTTTTATTATTTCATATCTTTCTTTCATTCCACATATCGATGTTTGTGTTCTTACATTGATATTATTTTTATTTTACCATATTTACTTATGTTCTTATTCACAATAATATTTATTTCATTACCATTTACATTTTGTCATTTCTATTTTTTTATCTCTTTTCTTAGTTTCTGACATATCTTAAAAAGTGTTATAAACTAGTACTTGTTTGGTTTCACATTTTCATTTTTATTTACATCATTATTTTTTCCCATGCATTTTATCACATTTGCTAGAAAAGAATCATACACAAACACATTTTACTATAGCATATAAACAATCAATACATGTTCTAGAAATAAAATACATACATCCATAATGACCATAAATACATTTTTTCACAACATATTAACAACCAATATAAACTAAGGAAAACATTTGAAACTGGTTTGTACAACATTTGAAACTCATTTTTTCCCGCCAAGTTGGGCCCCCTGAGTGTGACTGGTGGGATCACAGATCCAATGGAGGACATTGCTGGTGGCAGTGCCTCTGGGGATCTATTTAAAAATCTGGTAGTGGATAGTCCATTCAACAGATGGAAGAAGGCACTTATAGGTGAAAAGACATGCCCCTCAAAAAGCATGATGAGCGTCCCTGTTATCTCGAAGGGCACGGCCCTACATATCCGAGATGATCTGGTGGAGGAAATCATGGCATCCATGGACCTTACATTAGTAGGTAAGTTTTTTTCTTTCCATCCTAGTATAGAAATGATTAGGGAATGGGTTTTGTCTAGGTGGAAAGTTGAGGGTAGTGTTTCGATCATTGCCATGGCAAGAGGCCTATTCCTTTTTAGTTTTATGAATAGGGAGGACATGATTACTACTCTTATTGGAGGACCATGGCTATATGGCCCACATTCTCTTGCCCTATGCTCGTGGAAAATAGGATTTGATCCTAACTCAGACCTTAATAAGTCAGCTCCTACTTGGGTAAGACTTCTAGGGTTCCCTTTGGAATTTTGGGATGAAATTTTTTTTAGAGCTATTGGAAATTCTATTGGCCAATATGTCACTATAGATCATACAACCAGAATAAAGTCTAGATGTGTGTATGCTAGACTTTGTGTTAATGTTGAAATAAATAGGACTCTCCCTATGACCATAGAGCTAAACTCTAAATATGGGACCTAGACTCATCCGATCACTTATGAAAATGCTACCAATTTCTATCAAATATGTAAGAGAAAGGGAAATTTAATGACACAATGTGCAACAAAGCAAAAGGGGAGGAAAGATGATTCCTAGATTGAAGGGGAGGATCAGGCTCTCAATTATAGAAAGAACTGCAAGCAAGAAAGCAGAGTAATGTGGAAAATCTCGACAACACAAAAAAGGGAGAGGAGGAGATGGGAAAGGAAGATATCACTAATAGTGAGCGAAAAGCTATCCCAAAGGAAAATATAGTATCAGATGATAGTCAGAAGGTTGTATTTAACATAGCTAACCCTCTAGAAAAATAGACTAATATGTCTAAGGAAGGAGAAAGAGGTAACCTTTTGATAGAGGAAGTCAATGAAGAAGACAAAGTTCCAAGAGTTGGATAGGAAGAAGTAACTCTAGAAAGTCCCACTAAAGGAGAAGCAAACCCACAGCTAAATACAGACATTTTCAATGCTCTGGAAGTCGGAGACCAAGTAAGAAACTACTTAATAATAGGTGTAACAGGACAAAGTGGCAGTAATGAATAGGAGGAATGGGTTACCCCAAAGAAAAAGAACTAAAAAGGTAAAAAATATACAGATGTTGGCACTCAGGCCAAACAAGGGAGGCCAACCCTAAGAGAAACAAGACAAAGAGAGATTGCTAGGGAGATCACTAGTGGTAAATAGTAAACACTGGAGACCCAACCCCCCAAACCCTCTAAATGAGAATATTATCTTGGAACCTGAGGGGCTTTAACAGTCCCTCAAAGCAATTTGAGGTTAAAAACTACATTTTAGATAATAAATTAGATATTTTATTACTCCAAGAAGTCAATATGAATGAGGATAATTTTACGAAAATTGCTACCTATATATGGCATAAGGCAGTTTTTTGCATTAGTCCTACTGAAGGGGCTTCAAGGGGGATTGTCACTATGTGGAATAGTGCTAAAATCTAGGGGTCTCTTATGGCTTATAATAAGCACTTCTTGATTACCAATTTTTCTATGAGATCTTTGAACTAGTCATTGATCAATGTCTATGGACCAAATAACAGAGCTTTGAGATAGAAATTATGGATATACCTGAGCAATTTTAGGAATAATCCCTAGAAAATTAGATGGATGTTAGCTAGACATTTTAACACTCCTCTATACCCTTCTAAAAAATAGGGTGGAATTATGGATTACTCGGACAGCATGTTCAACTTTGCTAAATTCATCAATGATTGGGGATTATTGGACATAGAGCTGCAAAACCAAAATTTTACCTGGACCAATAGAAGAAGAGGAGATCAAATGATTTAGGTTAAATTAGATAGATTTATTATATCAAGTAACTAGAAGGATTATCATAATATGCAGGTGCAGGCTTTCCCTAGAACCATGTTTGACCACTGCCCGATCTTTTTCAATTGGAGAGAACAGGGACATTCTAGACCTTCCCCATTCCATTTTGAAGCTATGTGGATCAAACACAAAGACTTTAGACAAATGGTGGCCCAATGGTGGAAAATTCCTATTCAAGGTACTCCTATGTTCAAAATAGTCAAGAAACTCTAACACATTAAACAAGAAGTTTATGGATGGAATAGATACAGCTTTGGGCAGGTCTTCCAGTAGAAGAAAAATATAGTGGGAAAACTCAAGGATATATAGCAACTGATAGATCAAGGGGATGACTCTGAGGACACTTTAGAAGAAGAGAATATCTTGTCTTCAGAATAGAAGAATCTTATGGAAAGATAAGAGGTTTTTTGGAAATAGAAATCCCGTGTTCAGTGGCTTAAAGAGGGGGATAGGAACACTACCTTTTTTCATCTCTCAGCTATGAAACATAGGAAATCCAACTCAATAACTAAGCTTATCTTAGATAATGGTGAAATTATTACTGAGGATAATGAAATAGGGGACCAAGCCAGGGCTTTCTTTTAGAATCTGCTTACAGAAGAAAATAATAATGATAGAATCGATGGACCTATGAATCAATTTATTGATAAAATCCCCTATTTGATAATGGAAGAAGATAATATGAAGATGTTAAAGCATATATCCAAGGAATAAGTCCTTTCTATTTTATTCTCCATGGGTACTTTTAAAGCCCTAGGTCCTGATGGCTTTCCTCCTATATTCTTTTAGGAATATTGGGAGATAATAAGAGCAAACCTCACGGCTGTTGTGCGTGATTTTTCAGATCAGGTAAACTTTTGAAACAAGTTAATAATACCTTCATATTACTTGTTCCTAAAAAATCACAACCTTCACACCTCACTAATTTCAGGCCCATTAGTCTATGCAACACTGTGTATAAGTTATGTACTAAAATGCTAGTCATGAGGATTCAACCTTTGCTAGACAAAATTATTTCTCCTGCTCAAAAAGGTTTCATCCCAGTTAGGTAGATTATTGATGTTGTGATCAACACACATGAGACTATTCACTCCATGGATAAGAGCAAAATTCCTGGGATGGCTCTCAAGCTTGATATTTCTAAAGCTTATGATAGATTCTCATAGACTTTTTTGTTCCAAGTGATCAAAAAATTTGGGTTTAATGATAAAATGTCTCACTTGTTATAGAATGTAGTCTCTTCTATAAAATTCTCAGTGTTGGTTAATGGTGTTTCTAGAGGGTTTTTCTCATCCTCAAGAAGAATTCTTTAGGGGGACCCTCTCTCCTTGTACTTATTCATCATTATGGCTGAGGCACTAGGAAGATACATACAAGCAGATATAGCCTCAAAAAAGCTAGTGGGCATCAAACCTGCCTCCTCCCTTCATCTTATGGTGGTACAATAGTTTGTGGATGATACCATCTTCATTGGTATCTCATCAATGATTGAAGCTAGAATATGGAAGAATATCTTAAATAATTATGCCAGAGAGTCAGGAAAAAGGATAAATTTCTAGAAAAGCAATGTGTATTTCTTCAACACTCTTAATGAACTTAGACATATAATCATTGATATATTAGAATGTCCTAAAGCTAGCCTACCAGATAAACATCTTGGGTCTCCATCTCTTAGTTAAAGAGGTATCTCCTAGATTTTGGAATGAAATTATGGAAAGAATGCAGAGAAAACTTCTTGGTTGGAAGGGGAAACTACTCAGCAGTGCTGGTAAACTGCAACTTCTTCAGGCTTTGTTGCAAGGTATTCCTACATACTTCCTGTCTCTTTTTAAAATTCCTACGTAGTTTGCTAAGAAATTGGAATAGATCCAAAGGAAATTTTTATGGATGGGAGTGGAAGACAAACAAAGAATGTCTTTAGTCAGATGGGAAAAAGTGTGTCTTCCAAAATCTCATGGTGGACTTAATATTAGGTCCATCAGGAATGTGAGCAAAGCCCTTCTCTCAAAATTTAGTTGGAACTTGATCCATAAAAACAATGATTGGGGGGAAATAATGTATGCCAAATACATGCATAGCATTGACTATTCCAACTTTCTTCAATAGACAGGATTACCCCAGGGATCTGTGATATGGAATAAAATACTAAAAAGTAGAAGCCTTCTCAAACAGGGAATTAGATGGAAACTTGGAAATGGCTGGCATATTAAATTATAGGATGATATTTGGTTAAAGGACAAGGCTCTCATCACACAGGGAAACTATGGAGAGATTTCTAACTTGAATACCCAATTTTTTGGAGATAGGGTTAGCGATTATATGGAAAATAACAATGGGATGAGGAGCTGGAAAAATATTTTGGATTGCTATGTGCACCGGCCTGAGCTTTTCTCAAGAGTTTAGGAGATCTAGTAGTGCATTTAGGAGATCAAAATCCCTCTCTTTCCTTGGGAGGATGAACAATATTGGTGGCTAGATAAGAATGGATCATTCTCTATCAAATCTGCTTACCATTTGCTCATTCCTGAAGCTAAGAAAAAAGATGTATGGAAAAAGGTTTGGAATCATAAACTTATTCCAAAAATTAACATGTTTTGGTGGGATGATACTCATAACAAAATCCTTACTCAGGATAACCTTCAAAAGATAAGGTTTACTTTGGTTAACAGATGTTTCCTATGTGGTTTAAAAGAGGAATCAATTTCACACCTCTTTATCCACTGTGATTTTGCCCGAGAATTATGGGGCACAATACTTAATAACTTTGATATTGAATGGGTCTACAATTCTGACCTTAAAGAAGTAATTCTCAGCTAGAACCCAACCTTCACACATCCCTAGCTTATGGAATTATGGAAGCAAGCTTTGCCATGTTCGTTTGAGTTGGACTTTATGGAAAGAGCGCAATCACAAAATTTTTAGGGACACTGCTAGAAATGCTTCTCAGGTGTTAAACTCATTTGCTAAGACCATTATGGAAAGTGTTACAATATCTCATATTCATGTTGTAGAGAAACCCCTATCTCAAATTTAAATCCAAATTGTAGTCAAATGGAAGGTTTTAAACTAGATCCCTGGGTATAATAACTCCAAAATACTACAGATACTTAATACTAAATAGATCCCCCCTAAACCTAACTAGATGAAACTCAACTTTGATGGGGCATCCAAGTTGGATGGTAAAGCTAGTGGAGGAGGAATCATAAGGAATGATAAAGGATGGATGTCTGCTATCTATGCTAGTGGAATTAGATGCCAGAGCAACAACTATGCTAAAGCAATGGCTTTACTATGGGGATCAAAGTTAGTTATATCCCTAGGAATAAGGAACTTGAATATACAAGGAGACTCTAAGATGGTCATAGATACCATTAATAAAGCTTCAAATATGGGAATCAAGCTAAAATGCATCATTACTGATATCCAATTTCTTTTACAAAAGTTTTCCAAAGTTGAGATTTCCCATACCTACAGAGAAGGCAACAGGGTTGTTGATGCTTGTGCCAACCTTAGGCATCAATTTTTAGGTTGGAGGGTGTGGTGACAAGGTGTTCATATTCCCTTAAACATTAGGTGGATCATTAAAAAGGAGATGACTTGTTAGGAATGAGGTGTATTAATGACAAGGATAGCTTTCAGAGGTGGTCCACATGGAGAGGGCCATCAGGGATCTCAAAACTTGATAACCTTAGTATTGTCTTGGTAATCATTAATAATTCATTGTATCATGAGGTTGAGGTGCATGGGTCTAATCATGAAAATCAAGGGGAAATTATTTTCAAGCATGGGAGTAGACAATGTCATTGTTGTAGGGCATTTCGTAAAGGTTACTGAGGAGCAGGGTGGTGACACTATGGGAACTGTTGACAATATGGGGAAAATGTATGTCGAGGAAGCTGGTGAGGGCACTGAGAATGAGACTGATTAGAAAACTAAAATTGGGGCCTTGAAGGACCACATTTAGAATCTGGAGAAGGTCTTCACCAAAGGGCTTCGTAATACAATTCTACTGAACATGTCTATGTTTGAAGTGGTGGGTAATACTGGGTATGCTGAAAATGTAGAGAATGAGAAACTCAATGATCTTATCAAATCAATAGTATGTAAGGGGAGACCTCTCTAACTCTGGTCTTCCTATGGCTTGTGTTTTGTTTTTGTCTGTTATTCTCGGCTGTGCCATCATCTCTCTGAAGGCATTTTTTGTTTGTTTGCCTTCTTGTCTTTTTTGACTGTATAGGGTTTGGCCCCTGGTTTGCCACCTTAATTTATCAAAAAAAACCAATATATGTTCTAAAAATAAAATATATATATTTGTGAGTCATTAATAACATATCTCTATGTAAATGGCTCAAAAGGTCTGATACAATACAACATAGTACAAAATGAAAATCTAAGGCTAAGTTACATCATAAGGATGTACTAAAATACCAACCAAGGCCTATGAGTGCACTATATAAATAGTCAATTATAGAAACTAGGCATGTAAGTGTAAGCCCTACACCTATCTCAATAGATGGGCCATCTATCCTTGCACTTGTGCTAACTATCTAGTTGTATCTAATTACGTAGTTTATTTCTGAGTGATTTCCATGCTTACAACTCCCCATCACCAAATCCTAGATAATTAGTCTATTCTAGTGATTAAATTCCTAAGAAAACATGGACATCATCTAGGGAGATACCTAAATTATTGGTGGCCCCATAACCGCCCAACATAAAGTGTTAATCATTCACTCCCATGTTTTTAAAAACATAATGACCAACTCAACACTCAATGGGATATGTCACAATTCCATAATACCACCCAACCCCATGACCTCTAGCTATGCCTTCTCCCCATTGATAGCCTATCCAATAAATCTAACAACCACATTACATCCAATAACCTCCATAATCTCTATCATCTCTGTAATATATCAAACAAAAAACATGTATTAGTTCACTATCCAAAATAATAATCAAACATACTGGAAACACAAGAAATTAATAAATTTAACTACTTTATCAACCTATTTTAATTTTTATCCATTTTTCTATAAAAGTGGGCCATGTATCTAACTACATCAACCCATTACATTTTTTTATTACTAAGTTGGCCATGTATCCTACTACATCGGCCAACCTTATTTAATACACAATTAACCAATTACCTTGAATACATAAGCCATATGATACGTATTCAGAAACTTTCCTATATTTTTGGCCTTCTTTAAAACTAAGTTTACTAACTTAATTTATAAAAAAAATTGCCACCTTATACATTATCGACCACCCTTGTCTTCTAACAAAGTCATCCATGTTGTACATCATTGGCCAGCCTCTTATACAACTATGTTAGCCAACTACTACATTGTCAACCACCTAAAAAAAATGCCCTATTAAAATAAGTCATCTAGGTTGGCTTTGTTCAAGTTTACTAGTGATTTCTAATTAGGTCATAATTAATGCCCTAGGCTTAATTTTTCAATTTTTTATTCTTACCCATTGTTTGTCCTTATTTATACTCTATTAATAATTTTTAGGGGTAAAATCCACTACATGTATTTATATTGACATATAATTTTTAAAACTAATTCATTATAATACCAAAATATTAAAAGATAATAAATTCACCCATACCTGGATGATACTAGCCCCAACAAAAATATGTCATCTACCCTATCCTCCAATTCATCCACCTCCTCAAGATTACACCATGATCTCTCTTTATGATCAACTAAGACATTTATAACTATTATAGTCAATAAAAAATTGATTATATGATTAATGATTTCTTCCTTTTATATTAAAATTTCAAAAATTCAAAAGTTTCAATTATTTACTAAGTAATTCCATATTTTGTTCATAACTTTGTTTCTACACTCTCTTTTGACAAATTAAATAAGTTCTGGAATCTTGACAACATACATATTTTTTTAGTGTTAACCACATATTTTTAATTTTATCTCATTTTTCAAGTCCATCTCATATTCTACACATGGGATGCCATTTTCATCTACTTCTCACACAACGCGTATTCAATAGTAACATAATAAGTGAAGGTATGCATTTACAAGTTTACTTTCATTTATTTTCCACTTTATACTAAATTTTGTTAGCTCAACACTGTGCATTGCTATGTTATTTATTAAATCACCATACCATGTTACACACATATGACACGTGATGATCTTTGAGTGGGTTATATGTATAAACAATATTTTTAAACTTTATAGTTTACTAAATATTTCTCTCTTGTAGGAACTTGTCAAGTTTCAATCTCTCTAAGTGTATGCCTTAAAGGGTACATTGAGAAGTGGGTGGGTGGGTGGACCATTAGTGATTTTATAGATTGTTGGTCAACTCTACCATGCCTTTAGTTATTATAAATCCTACTTATACAACTAACCTAGTAAATAAACCCCATTTATCAAACCCCCTAAGAAAATATTCCTTCAAATATCGCCTAACTAAGCAAATACCCATTTTCATTCTAAGTCAATAGGGTTAAATTTGTTACAAAATCAAATTAGTAGAGTTAAAGTAAGTTCATACCTAGGTGTGTAAACACACCTTAGTCTCATGGTGGTCTCAACTTGACTTTGTAGGTCCTGACCTATAACCAAAATCATGTTACATTATAATTAACCTATATAATATAAAAATGAGTAATAATCAAAGTGTCTAGAAAATAAAGCACATAGAAAGAATACACCTTTGTATGTGCTTCATAGTGATGCCTTTGAAATATTATCCTTGCCATGGAGAATAGAGAGATAGAACAGGACTTGATACCCCATCTATTTTTTATCCAAGAAAATGAAAGATTTTGTAAGTTGTCAAGGGTGCCTCATCCTAAATATGCTTATTAAAAGGGGAGTTTGGGTAGTGATCATACCCCAAAATTGGTATAATGGGAGGAGTGAATTGAGGGTGATAAATATTCACTACATAACTCAAATTTTAAAAAAATCTAGCCAATCTATCAAAGATCAAATGGTGTAACCATATTAACCTAAAAAGGAAAGTAGTGTCAGGGCCATTGAAGGAACTTAGTCTCGACCACACTATTTAAGGGAGATAACTACTACATATAGATAGAGGATAATTAGTGTATATTGGAGAATTCAATGCATTGATGTGTAATGATAAAAGGAATTAATCAATTTTGTGCCTCCCATCATGTCTATTATGAGTTAATTATAATCTACATGTGTGTGTGTGTGTGTGTGTGTGTGTGTGTGTGTGTGTGTGTGTGTGTGTGTGTGTGTGTGTGTGTGTGTAATTTTATGCATTGGCATGGCATATAGACCTATAATTTGTCTAAATATGTATGTATTTATCAAAATGTAACATCTAATCTATAAACTATATATTATAACTATGTCAATTGAAGCATATATGTGCATAACATATGCCCATAGATTGCATCATTATGTATAATACATATCACAAATCTAAAAAAATTTGTCCCAAAACCATGAAATATGTGTATAATGTCACAAAATTGAAACACTCTATCCCAAATTTATGAAATTGGTGCCAAACTCTTGAGGTTTTGATCTAATTGTATATTTTAAATCATGTCTATTGTTTAAGATTTTGCAAAATTTTCAGATTTTATATGTATGTACCCATGTCTCTATGATATGCCCCCATTGATATGAACCCCCTTTTTGGATGAGGGAAATGTATCCTAGTAGGAACTTTATCATAAAAGGATAAGATGACCCCATCATGTGTATCAATATTGTAGTAACCAATCAAGTAGTGGTGTCATGCCTTGGAGATGTGTTATTGGTAATATTTTGAAATTTTGGTTTATCTTGTAAGAATTATTGTCTAATAGTTATTAATTTTTGAAATTTTTAACTAGATTTCATAAAAATTGGATAACATGAAAAATATCCTTATTTGGGATCCATTGCAACTCGTGGTTCACAATTTGGGTATATGGGGCTCAAGTTATTGCATTTTACAAGTCTTATGCATGTGTAATGAAGGAAAAGTTATATATATACATATACATATATATATATATATATATGTATATATATACATACATATATATGTATGTGTATATATATACATATACATATATATATACATATATATATATATATATATACATATATATACATATACATATACATATATATATATATACATATATATATATGTATATGTATGTATATGTATATGTATATATATATATATGTATATGTATATATATATGTATATGTATATGTATATATATATATACATACATATATATATATATGTATATATATACATATATATATATATATTATATATGTATGTATATATACATATATATATATATATACATACATATATATACATACACATATGTATATATACATACATATATATATATGTGTGTGTGTGTATGTATATATATATATGTATATATATGTGTCTATATATATATATATATATATATATATATATATATATATATATATATATATATGTATATGTATATATATGTATATGTAT
>JARHVA010011195.1:0-83377 GCA_037957365.1 Torreya grandis | reverse complement strand
TTTTAGTGGAAAAACTACACTTCTTCACATTGAGCATATTAGGGACATGGCAAACTTTTGTAACATCCATAACATCACACAAGAGAATGTGGCAATTAGGTTGTTGGAAATAAATTTTAAAGGCATGAATTTAGAGTGGTATATAACCTTATCCCCTAATTATATTGACTCATGGTATGAATTAGGAGATCAATTGAGCAAAAGATTTGAAGATAAGAGTTACCATTTGTCCTTAGCTAAGCAATCGCCCACCATAAAAAGATCTCCTCAAGAATTCATGCAAGATTTCAATTCTAGGTCCAAAAAACATGGAATAAGATCCCAATTCTTGTTAAGACCCACTCCAAAATATGCATTCTTGTACTACCTTAAGGCATTGAATAGTGATATAGCAGTTATGATTCAATTTATGGGTGGGAATACCTTATTGGATGCTTTTGAGATTGCTATTAGGGCTGAGAACAATATAATCCAAGTTGGAAAACTTTCTCCAAGGACCCCCTATGTCTTTGTTTCCTGATATTCAACCTCCTACCTCAACTCTTGCTCCAATTCCTACCATAACCGATCATGAGTTGGATACCCCTACTCAAGCAAGCAAGCCAAATGATGTAGAATGGCTACTTAAAACTCTTTCAAACAAAGTCATGTCAATGGAGAGGAAACAAAGTCAGTTTTATAGACCCTCTAAATGGAACCAATCTTATCATCCATATCAATCAAATAGGCCACCTTTCAAAGGAAATACTCAAGGCCAAGGTCATATGAACAATTTTAGACCATACACAAGTTTCAACCCAAATGTAGCCTTTACTTCAATAGATTTAGTACCCACTCAAAATAATTTTATGAAAGAGAAACAATTGCCTCCTCAATTTAATCATTCTCATGAACAATCTACCATCAAGATGGAGGGTTGAATCAAGCTTGTGTGGTACAAGAAAGAACTTTTCCTTCTCTAACACAAGATGAAGCTTTTAGTCAAGTTATGGCTATTGGAGAGCAAGGTCAATCAAATACTACACTTGTAAATTTCCAAGGAGATGAATTTTGTGTAGTCAATTGAGTGGGAAACTCAAGTAAGGTGGTAGATAGTTCAATTGTAGCTAATACTAGGTCTAAAATAAGGGTTGTTGAAGATGTTTAATAACCTGGCAAAGGTTTAGTTGTAATTCCATCCATGACTCAAGGGATAAGAGAGTATAATATACCTCCTAAGCCTCAAGAATCTCAGAGAAATTAAAATTATAAGAGTACCTTTGCACACCAAAATAAGTAGGCCCAAAGTGATGTCATGAATCCTAGAGGGCAGCCAAATATTGGTGCCTCTTATCTTAACATAATGGATCAAATGAAAAAGCTTCATGTAAGTATGCTTATGTGGGACATTTTGCCTATTATAGGAAAAAGGGATATAATTCAATAGGATATATCTAAGCTTATCTCATCATCAAGAGAAGCAAGAAAGGGTACTACTATGTATACAAATACATCCAAAACTAGTGATCCACAATAAGGTAATGTGAACAATCGCCCTCCCGTCTATGTTTCAATAATCATTGGTGATTATTTGGTGCATAATTATATGATACATAGTGGGGCTAGTAGCTTAGTCATGCCAAATAAAATAGCGGATAAACTAGGCCTCAAATATAAACCTCATGCTAAAGGTGTTATAATGTCCCCTTTTTGCGAGTGATCATCCAGCAGGGCCAGCTAACCTATTTTATTCCCATAAGTTATGATCAGGAATTACAAGGGAATAAAATTAAATTAATTATCTATAAATTTATCCAAATAAATTAAATCATAAGGATAAATTTATTTTTAATTAATTTAATTAAAGTGACTCAAATTATATATATATATATTATAAAGTCACTTTATAAAATAAAATGTTCTTCTAAAAGCCTTGAGAGGTTGAATTAGATTATTCTAGAAGAATCAGATGAACCTTTAAAAAGAGATGAGAGAAACTCATTTGGACATCTTGGTTTTGATATTTTTTATTAGATAATTTTGGAGAGCTTGTGTTTGAAGATTCAACATGCCCTAGGATGAAAACCCTTTAGTAGATCGGTTGTTTAGACAAAAACCCATTCAGCATATTGGGTGGATTCATTCTAGAATTCACACTTGTGTTTATTTGATTATTTTATGGAGGATTGAAGCTTAAAAGAATAAATTTATATAGAGATAGTTTTGAATTTAATGAATATTTTGAAGATTTTATGAATTTTGAAAGCATGCGACAGTAATTTATACTACTGCTACAATGTTTCATACCACTACAGTGATGCACTATAGTGTCACACTAAAGCATTCCTTGAAGAGTTTTTCTACAATAAATTTTTTGAGTTTATTTGCAGCGTACCCTTAATCATGTTGTATCAAATTTGTTCAACCATTGTATGCACATTTCAAGACAAATAAAGAGGTCAAATCTGGATTTTTAACTACTTGTTTTTAAATTTTTATTAATAGGTTTTATGCTCAGATTTTATATTAACCTTCTAGCATATGAATGTATGTTACTTGGTGTTTTATTTATATTTAATTTGGCATCAATATTATGTGATAAACCCTTCACAAATTTGAATATAATAAAATTGTAAAAGAGAACCTCTTAACCTAAGAAAGTATGCAAAGTGTTTGATAAAATGTGTATGAAGAGGATTGCATGAATTTGGTGAAATTATAAAAGGATCTTATAGTGGTATTAAAGCCACATTCCTACCAAGATGAAGGGTTAATGAGAACTGGTGATCAAGCTAGAAGGTATTAAAAAAAAAAGCAAATAAGAAGGAAATTTTAGTTTGCAGGTCCATATCTAGAAGAGGATACACTTTCAATAGTACTTGTAATAAGGCAACCACTTACAACTATAAAAAATATTGAAATGATGAGTAGTTTATAGAGACCCTAGGATAGGGTTGAGATAAGGTATGATGCTCAGAGTGTATAAACATATTGAATAACCTTACACAAGGACAACAATAGATGATGCAATAATTTATGCAAAAATAGCATTAGTTGATCATAGCCATTAGGAAAATATCACAAAACATGAATACTCTCAAGGTAAGAAGAATGATGTAGTAGATACATTATCCAATAAACCCACACTTTGCTCTATGTCAAAAATTTCAACTAATTGGAAAGCTCACCTTTTGGTTGATTATTCCAAGAATACATTTGCATGCGAGCTCATGGATGGTAAGATTCAAGATGATAGGTATAATGTGATATATTATAAGGATAGGATATATTTGGTACCTAAATCTAAGATGAAGGATAAGATTTTGAGGGTTGTTCATGATAATCCTCTAGTGGGACATCTAGGGTTCTTCAAGACCTACAAGCAGATTAGGGAGATATTCTCATGGAAGGGTCTCAAGGATGATGTATTGTGTTATGTTAGAGAGTTTATGACTTTTCAATAGAATAAGTCTAAGCATAATTTTCTTGTAGGATTACTTCAACCATTGCCTATTCCTAAATAGAAGTGGGAGAGTATATCTATGGATTTTATTATAGGTATTCTAAAAGTACAAGGCAAAGATTGCATATATGTGGTTGTTGATAAATTGACTAAGTATGCACATTTCTTTTCTATTTCAACTTATTATAGGGCACCCTAGGTTGCAGAGTTATTATTTAAAGAGGTGTTTAGACTTCATGGGATTTCAACGACCATTATCATTAATCAGGATAGTAGGTTTATCAATGTGTTTTGGTAGGAGCTATTCAGATTGGCTGGTACTGAGTTAACCATGAGCACTAACTACCACCCACAGACAGATGGAGATTGTGAATAAATGGGTGGAAGGGTATTTATGTAATTATGTTACTATTAAAAACAAGCTGACTAAGAGGTAGGGTGAATTAGTCTTCAAAACTTTTCATTCAATTCCACTTAACATATATGAACCATTTTGACGTGCATATACATCTTAGCAATCATAAGCATCAAATCATAAGAGCATAAAACACATGAACACATCATATATGTGGGAAACCCTCTAAGGGTAAAAAAACCAACTAATTTAGAAAATATCATATAGTCCTATATGAAAAACATCAATCTTTAATTAATCACCCACTTCACATGGATCACCAACCCCAATTAACTCAGTATCAACTCAGCTAAGCTTTAGCAATCACCCACTTGCAAGGAGGCACCAACCCCCTAGATGACTTAGCACCAACTCAGCCACCTGATTGTTTGATCACCTCAAAAAACACTTATTTATTATAAAATATATGATGATCTACTTTTTCATCTATTTTTCTCACTTATTTCACTTTCAAACTAGCCTTTAGCCTTCTTCACTCAACTAGCCCTCTTCATGGCTTGATTAGGTCTTCTGACCTTGATCCTTATATGTAAAACCTCTATTAAATATTCATAACACTTTTGTTATGGTCTTCATGACCTCCTTCTACTCACCAATTATCTATATCATTTTCTTATCCTCTTTTACTCTACCACACTTAGCATCCTCTAAGCATTCCCCTAAGCTCACACAAAATAGGCCTTAATTGCCTTGCTTTTATACAAGTAACTTGATCATATCCTTCTTAGTTACCTACATATTCAAATAGCTTAGGTTAGACATGATTAGGTCTTTTAATCTTAAAATAGTAAGCCTTAATCATGAATTAATCACTACAATAGGTTGGCAATACATCAATTAGCCTTTAGTCCTCTTTTAGACTTATGGAGACTTAATAGGCCTTCTTAACAAGACGTTACTTTTTTATCTTTATCGAAGCATATAAAAACACCTCACATGGAATGAACACATCATGCCCCACTCCAATATACCTTATCCAACTTTACATTAGGTCCATAATACCTTTTAGGTCCAACTACCACTTGAACCTTTTTTCAAATCACTGCATATAAAAGGTCTGTGCATATACAAAAACTATGCCTTGAATAAATGAGGCATATACTCAATTTTTAATAAAATCCTATTATCACTAAATATTTAACCTTATAAGAGGTTTCTCAAGCTTTCTTTAATAGTTGGGCAACTTTGGAATACCTCTAGGCCTATGGGTTGCCTATAGTAGAGGTAGACCTCTGGGTTTAAGGGCTAGCTCCTTGAATTAGCCTTTAAGTGCTTATCACCTACACTAATTGATTGATTATGGGAAAAGAGATAGTGGTATGAATAAAATTAAACTATTCTAATGGGGTGATATTCCATAAGGATTTCCACAAGATCATCATACTTTTTTCACTAAGAAATAAGACCTACAACACTAGCTTCAAAGTCATGTGGTATTTTAACATTAGTATTTCAATATAGAGGTGATATGCATGAGAAAACTCAAGTTAAGTGGACCAGAGGTCAGATTTTAGAATCCAAGGACACTTTCAAACTTGAAGGGAGCGAAACACACTAGCTACACTCTATATGACCTGTTAGAAAGATAATTTCTTGCACTTTACATGAAAGATTAAGGAGAAATAAGGGTATAATCTTATCACTAGACTTCACCATTAATCACTTTACACACTTAGACAATATGTTTGTGAACTCAAAAACAAATTTATTTTATTATTCAAAGGTAAATTAAAACATCAAACTATCAAGGCTTTACCACACATGGTGTGGAATTAGTGTACAAGAGCCAAAATGGCTAATACTTATAGAATATGAGAGAGGGGAGAGAAGAATTAAGCACAAGAGTCATGTTAGGATCCTACTCCTCAATAAGAGTATATATGATTACCTTGTATTAGCAACTAAACATGGAATTATACTAGAATGAACAAGTAACTAGAATTCACAAATGACACAGAATATGAGAGACAATACACAATCTTGTATTAATACTCATCCAGAAAGAAAATACAATAAAGAAGATGCCACTTCTTCTCACACCTCTCAGAGGCTTCCCACACCTCAAGGGCTCCCAGTAATTCTCAATCAAGAGTTCACTCTCCTACCAAAAATGGTCCCAACACACAACTCAAACATAGAGTTGGTGTTCACCTCTAACCAGTCAGCAATAACACTGCCAGTACACAAGTACTCAAAGTACTTCAAGTAGATCTCCCATTAACTTGCAACAACTTGCAATTCAAATGATCTTACTTGGAAGGATCTCTTCCTTGCCTTGATCCTTAATTACAATACATGCCAATGGGTCTATAAATAGATCCCAGACTAAATAATAACTGACTTCTAATTTACAATAATTAGACATGTAACTCAAGACTCAAAATAGCCTTTAAATGCAAACAATCAGTTTAACAAACTAACTATTCATGTAATGAATAGTTCTAGAACTACAAAGGCGATCGACATCGGTCCCTATCTACCTGGAGATGACTGATGTCGGTTGACTCTTGCCGATGTTGGTTGCCCTTCTGTTCACCCCTGACCAATGTCGGTCTGCCTAACCAACGCCAGTGACGGTGATACTCAGTAACCTCCTCCATGTTTGAAAATAGTGAAGCTTTTAGCTCCACAACCTAACAATCTCCCACTTGGAGATAAATAGCTGCAACTATACTTGTACATGTACATCATCTAGTTTGTTTCCTTGGCTTTGTATCCCTCTTCAAGATCACTCTTGAAGACCAACCACCACAAATCATGTGGTGCACCTCCTGTTATCCAAATCACCTACCACATCTGCATCTACAAACCCATGTAAAAAAGAACTTGACCCTACATAGCATGTGCACCTGCTATTGGTCCCTCTGAGAATCCACTGAACTACCCTCCAGTGCTTCTTTCTCAGATTGGCTCCAAACTTATGATAGCTCCCACTGCTTGGGAAATCTCAGGTTTAGTACACATGTACTTAACCTCATTATGTGAATTAGGACACTAATCATAGAACTATCCAACCATCGGCGTGCTAACCGATTTCACATAATCATTCGAAGACAAAGTCAACCTGTGACCTTCCATGTCCCTAGAACACACTCATGCCAAAGAATCTTGCTGCTCCTAGATTCCTCATGACATATCTCTGAACTAACTTTACCTTTAGTTTAGCAACTCCCTATATGTGTAACCCTACAACAAGCACACAATACAATAATAGGATAATGTAGCTGATATTATCCAACTTGGTAAAGAGAAACACAATGGTCAAACCTCCATTGTCTTGCAACTTACTCAAGACCATATACCCTGGCCTTCCATCTCACGTGTCCATTCCCGCTCTTCTTTATCCTAAAAATCCATTTGTCTCTCAGTGCTTTCTTCCAGCTAGCAACTCCACCAAAAAACTCCATTTAGTTCTCCTCCAAGGAATCACATCCTTCATCCATGCCAAGCTCCCACTGTTTCCTAGATCTACCTGCTCTGCTTCTTTAATAACTTCCTAGTTCTTGACCATCAGTGAGCAACAAGTAGTGTAAAGAAGGTAAATGACAAATTTGAGGCTTACTTACCTTTTCAATCCTCCATATGGGTGCTTGAGACTCCTTGACAGCTTGTTGTCTACCCAAAATCTATCTCAGTGACCAATGTTAGTCACATCTCAGTCTGCACCCGACCGATGTCAGTTTCATGTGACTGTCTAATCACCGATGTCAGTTCTCCCTGACCAACACTGGTGTTTATCTATCTAGAGTCATCGATGTCGAGCTACACATAGCTAATGTCGGTCCCTATCTGGATGTCGACGTTAGTTTTCTAACTGATGTCAGTCTCTATGTTTTACTTATGAGTGATGACTTCTACCCACAAGCTCCTTTTGGATCAAACCCTTGTCCATATCAACCTTGCTCTACTCAGAATTCCTCAGCCCCTTATGCTGATCTCTATCTGTCATCTTCTCCTTGAAAACCAAGGCTTTCCTATTCTTGTCACAAACATCAAATTTCTCAAGAAACGTCACTTTCTTCTTTTGCTTACAAAAATCTTGATCCATGCTTTTCAAATCAGAAAGCATACCCTTTGACTCAAGAACATGCATCTCCTTCTTATTCATGTGACCAAGCCTATTAAGCCACATCTTCAAATCTATAACTGAAGTAGATAAACCAGAAGGAGAATCAGTAATACAAGTAGATAGATAAAGCATACCTACTTTCTTACCTCTTGCTACAACAAGTGCACCCTTGGAAACTTTCCAAGATTCTGCTATGAGAGTTACTATGAAACCCTTACCACCCAACTTTCCAATAGAAATCAAATTCTACTTCAGGATTGGGATATGCATGACCTCCTTCAACACTCATGTGTTGCTCGTCTGCAATTTTAGCTTCACTTTCCCTTTGCCAACCATTTGACAAGGCTTACCATCCCCTAAATAAATTTCTCCAAATTATCCCTAGACATATTCATGAAAAAATTTCCTATTTGGGGATGCATGAAAAGAGGCATCAGAATCTAAAACCCAAGATTCTACTTTATCTAAGGAACATACCAGAGCATCCTGTGCAACATAATATGTAACATCTGCTTCTTCATGTCCTTCATGCTGATCTTCATTCACCCAGCAATCTCTCTTTAAGTGCCCTTGCTTTCCATATTTCTAGCAGGTTATTCTGCCATACCTAGATTTGGATCTCCTACCTATCTCTGACCTTGATCTCCCATGCTCAATCTTCTCTCTTTGCCTTCCCCTGCTTTCAACACTCAAAGCATTCCCTGATGATTCACCTGTGCTTTTCTTGTGAATCTCTTCATTCAAGATTACACTCACAACATCATCAACTTTTAAGATCTTAGAAGTAGATGCAGTATTACTAACTGCCATTACCAAACTCTCCCAACTTTTAGGTAATGAGCATAAGATTAAGAGAGCCTTAATTTCATCATCAAAAACAATATTGACTGAATTTAACTGGTTTACCAAACCATGGAAATCACTAAGATGACTATGTACAGATCCACTATCCAACATTTACAAATTAAATAATTGCTTCATAAGAAATACCTTATTCAAAGTTGAGGGTTTTTCATATAAATTTGCCAAATATTTCATCAACTCTATCGTTGTCTTAGCCCGTGATAAGTTGGAAATCACAGACGATGCAAGGCTCAACCTTATAGATCCTAGAGCCTTTCGATCAAGAACCTCCCATTCTTCATCCTTCATATCCATGTGCTTGCATGCAACCCCACCCAATGGTAAGTACAAATCTTTCTGATACAGCTAATCTTTTATCTACATCCTCCATAATTGATAGTTCTTGCCATTAAACTTCTCCATTCGTCGCTTACTTTCTTCTACCATTGCTATACTCCCACTCAAACAAAAACCCCTGTGAGTGACCTATAATCAACAAACACTAACCAGATCTGATACAACCTATTAGTAAACCCAACCAAAATCTCTGATACCAATTGTCAGGATCCTACTCCTCAATAAGAGTATATATGATTACCTTGTATTAGCAACTAAACACGGAATTATATCAGAATGAATAAGTAACTAGAATTCACAAATGACACCAAATATGAGAGACAATACACAATCTTGTATTAATACTCATCCAGAAAGAAAATACAATAAAGAAGATGCCACTTCTTCTCACACCTCTCAGAGGCTTCCCACACCTCAAGGGCTCCCAGTAATTCTCAATCAAGAGTTCACTCTCCTGCCAAAAATGGTCCCAACACACAACTCAAACATAGAGTTGGTGTTTACCTCCAACCAGTCAGCAATAACACTGCCATCCCAGTAATTCTCAATCAAGAGTTCACTCTCCTGCCAAAAATGGTCCCAACACACAACTCAAACATAGAGTTGGTGTTTACCTCCAACCAGTCAGCAATAACACTGCCAGTACACAAGTACTCAAAGTACTTCAAGTAGATCTCCCATGAACTTGCAACAACCTGCAATTCAAATGATCTTACTTGGAAGGATCTCTTCCTTACCTTGATCCTTAATTACAATACATGCCAATGGGTCTATAAATAGATCCCAAACTAAATAATAACTTAGACTTCTAATTTACAATAATTAGACACTCAACTCAAGACTTGAAACAGCGTTTACATGCAAACAATCGATTCAATGAACTAACTGTTCGTGCAACAAATAGTTCTAGAACCGTACAGGTGACCGATGTCAGTCCCTGTCTGCCTAGACATGACTGATGTCAATCAACTCCTACCAATGTTAATTGCCCTTCTATTCACCCCTGACTGATGTCAATCTGCCTAACTGACATCGATGACTGTGATACTCAGCAACCTCCTCCATCTTTGCAAACAATGAAGCTTTTAGCTCCACAACCTAACAAGTCACTCAAACAAGTGTCAAGAAGAGAGAGAGAGAGAGAGAGAGAGAGAGTTATTTTTTAGGATAATGGAGTATGAAATAGGCCATGCAATGTCTCTTTGGACAAATGTACCTCAGAAGCATCAAACTCCCCAAACTTGGCATAGATGTCTCTTAGCTACCTTCTTAGAAATTACCTTCATCATTTGGTACTTTTTTAGTGATTCATAGTAGACTAAGAATATATTACATCATTTAAATTTTAATTTGGGGTTATAAATAGGCTCCAACATGCATTTTATATGTCCCTAATCATCAATATTCTTGTAAACAAGTGTTCTCACTATCTGTAGTCATAATCACCCTTCTTTCACTCACCCTTCACACTTGGCACCAAGGTGGTCTTCAGTTTCTAAAACCAATGCATAAATGGGGTGATGTAACACTTTTAAAGAGTCCTCATGTCCTTATATTCATCAAGTAGAAATTAAAATTCCTCCTAATTGGATTTATCACCTTCCCAATTGGTGATCATTCTTCATTCATTATGCCATTTTGGACTGCCTAAAGTGAAGGTGATTGCAGAGGTACCTGTGTGATTTACTAAGGTAATAAATTGATATGAGTAGTTATATTAGGTCCCATTTTATCTCACAAAGTGATTCACATCCTTTGAAACTCCAATGTACCTATAAAACATCAAAAATTTTCAAGAAAACTAGTTTTGTACCTTGTCCATATAAATAAGGTAGAATCCAAATTAATGGAAAGAAGCCTAGTGGAGTCCTCTATAATTTCAAATCATCTTCCAAATCATACTAGATCATATTGATGCATTTCCTTCTTTGTTCTCTCCATCAAGTCATTAACAAGGGGTTTTGGAAGGTTTTGAGTAGTTTTACCCCTTAAGGTTTGTTCATAAAAGTTTGATGTTGAACCTATAAAAAAATTACACAAAATGCAAGTTTAGGACCCTCTCCAACATATCCTAACTCCTTAGGCTCCCATGATAAGCATCCATACTATTGTGAGCTTTCAAACTTAACCTCTCAAATTCTCCTTTGCATTATGTTCACCCTATCATATTTCTAAGACAATAAATGGCTTCTTTGTGATCTTATTTTAAAACTAAAGGTTCTCACACACTTTATAGCTCCCCATGAAGATACTCCAATTTATTTCAAGGCTCATCTGGTGTTGGAAATGGAATTGGACCCCTTTTAGGCATTAGGCCTAGTGGACTTGACTGTGTTTATGTACTCATCACCATATTTGAGTATTTTTCTATGAATGTGATGTATCCCATATGTTTATTCATGCTTAACATATCTCCCTAAATCTATTTTCAAGGTTTCAACACTTCCCAAATCACTTTCTCATCATAGCTTACTAAACCTATAGGATTTATCTCCCTAGGAGTGGCCTCTATCTAAGATAGAATAGAGGGCATCTACCCTATTGTCTCATGCAAAATAAGACTATGAGAGGATTTATTAGGTTATGGATACCTTCTATACCAATTTTATGGTTGCATCACATCAATAGTATCTCCAAACATCATGAAACCCAATGCATACTTTTGTGTAATATTTGTTATGTGTAGGATTAGTGTATGGACTATAGGTGTACTTGAAAACTAGCTCTTGCCTTATTTCCATGTGATGAGGGTCTCATGAAATGGTCACTACTACTATTAGGGTACTCCAAACATGTTCATCATCAAATCCTCTTCCAAATCTTTCAATGTATACCTTCTCTTTTGATAGGCCTAGTTTGCAGTCAACTATGATTGTGTCCTTAGGAAAATCATGCCTGTAGGTGAATCTTCCATATTAAACTTTGCATATCATGATTTAATACCTCCTTAAAGTCATCAAGTTACATATCGTCATCAAACTTATCCTCATCATGCATGTGTTAGGCCAACCTTTAGACCAGTTATGCTTTTAGTGCATTGTCATCCTATAGTTGATTATAGGTGATCATTTTGAGGCTTAAAAAGACATCTGTAGATTATATTTATGTTTTTAGGCTTCCAATCTCGAAGGTTCATATCATAAGCTTGTAGGTACCTATAGTCAGGCTATAGGTGACCTTTTTGAAGGTGAGGATACACTTGTAAGTGATGATGTAGGTCAAGATCCTATACTCTCACTCTTCCTAATGTATTTTAGATCACTAATGTCCTTCTCACCCTAATAAGATAATTTTCAATGAAGGTATGCTCCTATAATTCCACCTTGGATCATAAGGTCACTTGGAATTTTAAGATACTGTAGAGAACACTAACTTTTTATAGTGTAAGAATGTCTAGGATGGGGGCCTCCTAACATCATACTCATTTGCTCAAACCCTCACTTTCTTTTGAAAGGTATTACTTCTTTATGATGGCTACATGATGGAATCATTTAGTATTGTCTATACCTCTTGCCATGAAACTATGAAAAGATCAAAACAAAGCAACATCTCTCTTTCAAAGTTTATAAAGTAACTTATCCCTAAACTTCACTTTCTCTAATTATGAACCTGGTTCTTATGAACCTGGTTCAAGTTTGTGAGTCACTCTATAGCTCCACTAATGAATTTTATGGAATTTTCCAACTTATCAATCCTCTATGAAGGTATCTAACTTTCTCAAACTTCTCCAAGTAACACCTTCAGGCCTCTGTGAGAGCCACCTATAGATGCATATGTAGGTCATATGGTAGTGAGGATGAGATATGGACAATGTGCATAGTGTATGGCCTTATAACCCATCTTAGACCTCCTACAAATCCCAAAATTGATCCTTTTAACCATGAAAGACTTGAAACCAATCCCAACATTATCATTTCAACTTGACTACTCTCCTTTGAGGCACTTATAGGTGTATATTAATGGTGCAAGATTGTGTTAGTGATTGAATTGGTTATCATAGTCCATACACTTCTTTTAAATCTAAGATTGATTTTTCATGTTATAATAGTATGTTCAACATCTTGAAACACTTCATTTCCTCTCCATGACTTCCATGTAAGCTTTAATAACTCTCATTAACCTGGTTGTGTATGAAACTCATGCAAAAAGTTGACCGTGTTGGCTTTTCTTGATTGAAACAATCATGTGAGGCCTTTTGAAACTAATATTGGAAGGAGAGGTGAATTAAAAATACATGGGAAGCATGAAATACAACATGTCACTTTCATCTAAAACTAGTAT
The DNA here is from genome assembly GCA_037957365.1 of Torreya grandis. Classification (NCBI taxonomy): domain Eukaryota; kingdom Viridiplantae; phylum Streptophyta; class Pinopsida; order Cupressales; family Taxaceae; genus Torreya; species Torreya grandis. The sequence goes on along the minus strand of JARHVA010011195.1, from coordinate 69,970 downwards.
AAGAAAGGAAAACCTTTGTAGTTGATGAAACCTATCTGCAACATAGCAATGGAGCTCCCACTAGTAGAATGGAGTGTTGGTGATACTCAACCCACCTTTGCATATGAAAAGTGATTGGAAATCATGAGATAAGGGTGTTTAAATATTATATAAACACTTTCACTAATTGGATTGTATGGACCATCTCAAACAAGGGGGGAACCTATAGAGTGTGGGGATAAACATGCAGAAAGGAGCAATCAACTTCTAAACAATGGTTCATAAAGCATGAGCATCTAATCTTCCAACTCCTAAAATGAATATGAATTATACCAAGTTTAATAATCTCCCATGAGATAATTTTACTTAACTCATCCTCTGCTATCCGTACTAGACCAAAACCTATTGGTCATTTCTACATGTCTAATGGAGTGATGGAGAAGATAAATTATTTTGAACCATATTTGGAACTTTCAAATATAATCAAGCATTTAAATGAGTTTAATGAATTTTAAGGGTCATTATAGAAGCCTTCCACATGTGCCACACTTCTGTAGAAGCCATACAACCAACTAAAATTGCCTAAACTACCACTTTTCTTCTTATTCTGATGTTACTCCTACAATTTTTAGTTATAAACTGACATGTCTGACAAGCGACTAACATGGAGGACATTGAGGAACACCTAAAACATTTTTATACCAAGGGAAACCATATAACTCTCATAAATGACTTAAAATATGACCCCTAACATGACATAGGCTTAAAGGTGAATATGACTAAGGTAATAACACATCAAAATGACCTTGATGGAGTAAGATACACCCTATAAGACCCTTATAATAGTTTTATACTATAGGGTTTTGACTTTATTTGACTTGTGGTCAAAATATTCAACATTATTAGTGATTTCCTAAGAGTGGTATGCTTGATATGCCAAAGATCGGTAGCCTATTCCTATCTATTGGGGTATGAAATCACCTATGCATAGATATGACACTAAATTTTCATTTGAAATAAAACCAAACACAAGAAACAATAGGAACAAGACACAAAATAACACACCACACACTTGTGCCTCATGACCACTTATGGAACACACATAAACTCAAATAAACTACCTTAAACACAAACTAACCTAAAATAAACTCTTCCTCCTAGATCAAAGGGTAAGTTTGAAACCTTTCTTACTCCATGAAATAAAGGATTGAATAAGGCATGTGGCTTTTGGAACCTTGGCATTGATACCTCCATGTCCTTCATGGTATTTTCTAATCTCTTTGACATGATGTTCAATGAAATCAAGCCAACTATAACCAGATCACTTATGAAAGTGAAATCCTTTTGCATTTCAATAGCGTCAACCTTCTCATAAGACTCCTCAACTACAACCTCCAATGGTGATTCAACAAGGCATAAATTCTTGACTTCCATGGTGCTCTCAATAAGGTTAGGTTTATTTTCAGCTACAAGTTCCTCAATCTCATCAAGGAGCTTTGCATATTCCACCCAATATTAGTCATTGTCTTTTATGGAGACTTTATTATCTATCATCTCATGTACTTAGCCCTCAACTTGGAAAATTTCTTTAAGATATTTAAAAATCTTCATTTTTTGCTACTAATCATCCTTGTTCTCCTTATCTTTGAGAAACACCACCTCTTCAACTTTATCTTCTTGATGTATGAGGTCATCAATATTTTCTTCCTTCTACTCCAACACATTTGTAAATGGTTAAAATTTAGGTTGAGGTGTTGAGTGTTCCTCTAGGATAATATCTTATGCCTTGGATTCATGAGACTCTTATATGACTATAATTTATTTGATGATAGCTTCATTAAGTTCGTCATGACTCTAGCTTCTTGAGGAGTAACTTGATCTTACTCTTCATTATTAAAAAGACTCTCTTATTTATTCTTTATGACACACTCAACTTCATACTTGTTAATATAATCACTTCTTATATCAGATATGGATTATTTCTTAGGAGAAGAAGTTGACTCACTTAGCTACTCAACTCTTGATATATGACATAAAACTTTTGCCATAGGTCTTCCTCCTCATGACTATCATGTTCAAGGGTTGTTTCATCATGGACAATAGGTATAGGGACTTTATTAAACACTTATCCCTTCATGATTTGACCAAATTCCTTGTGTGCATCTACAACAAGATCTTCAATGTCTTTCTCTTCTCTCAAAAAGATGTAACTACACTTACTTTCACTAAGGGGAGTCCCTATGGTGATTTCTTCTTCATAGTCACTTGAAGCATCCTCTTGACCAGATGTGGCTTGAGCTTGTTATTCTTCACTTTATTCACACAAAAGAGGCTCTCCTTCAAGAAGGGATGAGGTAGGAAGTTTGAATATATGCTCATGTTTGCATATGGAGTGTGAGTTGTGGTGGAGGGCTTGTGAATGGATTTGATAAAAAGGACTTCTTGAGTGAGCTCATAAGGGAGTGAAAAGTTGGGTTGGTCAAGAGGAAAGACACTTCCTCCCATAATAATTTCCCCTTGGTTATATCCTCTTTGAGGATCTTCAACAATTGTAGACTCACTTTTAAGCTCTTTGTCCTCCCACATATTTAGCCTATCTATTGAACATTGGGAGCACTTCTTTACCAAGTATAGCTACTCTTTGATATCCCATTGAGTTTCCTCTTCAACCATCTCCAACACATACATACACTATTGGGTAAAAATTTATAACCATTCTATCATATTGTTAGGGATCACATCAAACTCATCATCCCATGTTCTCATTCATTTTTTATTATCTAGCAGATATAGTATGAGTGCCAACAAATATTTGATATGAGATGTGGTTGATGCAAGAGGAAGAATGTGATAATTGGGATTATGATGGGATTCCATTTTCAATCCTAAGAGTTCATATTTTGTCTTGCAGTATCTTGATGTACAATCACTGGGATCATTTGATTCTTCATGATAAGAATGATAATAATCCTCTTGAGGTTGATAGGCATCATTATATGGTTGATATGAGTTATATTGGGATTGATAAGAAGGTACTCCTTGATAGGTTTCTTGATAGCCTTCCTCATAGGCTTCTTCAACAACATGATGTCCATATGGAGAAGGAAATGGATGACCATAGGGCTTCCATGGCTCATAGTATTGATATCAATTGTGATAGGGTTGTTGAAGGGTGTAACATGGGTCATAACAAGGTTGATAAGGAGGTGCATAGTAGGGATATTCATCATAGTTGCTCATATCAACCTAATATATCAAATGAGATACAAGAATTGATAAAAATATTCAATAAGAGATACATAGGCTTCTTAAAACTAGAATATTTCATTTAGAGTTGCTATTAGTTCTATCTTTCTTGCTTCCAAAAGTTGATCAGAGGAAAGACACACCAATAATCTTTCCACTCTCTTGGACCTTGAGTCCCACTAGGCATACCAGAAATGTTTTCACTAAATCTTGAACCCTATAGGAGTTTTTTCAATCCTACTCTAATATTTGGGAAACATGGGAATACCTCTAGGCCTATGGGTTGCTTATAGTAGTGGTATACATATAGGTTTAAGGGATAGCTCCCTAAATTTACCTTTAAGTACTTATAACCTACACTAATTGATTGCTTGTGGGAAAAGAGATAGAGGTATGAATAAAATTAAACTATTCTAAGGGGGTGATACACCATAAATATTTCCACAAGATCATCATACTTCTTTTACTAAGAAACAAGACCTACAACACTAGCTTCAAAATCTTAAGATATTCTAACACTAGTATTTAAATATGGAGGTGATATGTATGAGAAAACTCAAGGTAAGTGGAACAGAGGTCAGATGTAAGACTCCAAGGACACTTTCACACCTTAAGGGATCCAAATACACTAGCTACACTCTATATGACTTATTAGAAAGAGAACTTATTGTACTAGACATGAAAGGATAAAGAAAAGTAAGGGTAGAAGCTTATCACTAGACTTCACCATTCATCACTTTGCATACTTAGACAATATGTTTATGAAATCAAAACCAAATTTATTATATTATTCAAATGTAAATTAAAACATCAAGCTAGTATGTCTTCACCATACATGGTATGGAATTAGTCTACAAGAACTAAAATGGGTAGTACTTATAGAATGTGATAGACGAGAGAGAAGAATGAATCTCAAGAGTCATTAAAACAAGTGTCAAGATGAGAGACAGGGTTATGTTTTCAGGAGAATGGAGTATGGAAAAAACCAAGAAAGGCATCTCTAGACAAATCTCCCTTATAATCATCAAAATTTCCAAACTTGGCATAGAGGACTCTCAGCTATCTTCTTGGAAACTGCCTTCATTGTTTGGTCCTTCTTGAGTGCTTCACAGTAGACTAGGAACATATGAAATCATGTTAATATGGATATGGGGTTAGAAATAGGATCCAACATGCATTACATATGTCCCTAATCATTTATCTTCTTCTAAATAAGTGTTCTCACTATCTTCAATCATAATCACCATTCTTTCACTCACCCTTCACACTTGGCACCAAGGTGATCTTAAGTTTCTCAAAAAAATCCATAAAATGGGTGATATGACACTTTCCAAGAGTCTTCATGTCCTTATATTCATTAATTATACCTTAAAAATCCTCCCAATTAGAGTTATCACCTTCTCACTTGGTGATAACTCTTCATTCACTATGTTATTCTGGACTGTGTGAAGTGAAGGTGCTTATAAAGGTACCTATGTGATTTATTGAAGAAATAAATGGATATTAGGATTTATATTAGGTCCCATTCTATCTATCAAAGTGATTCACATCCTTTGAAACTCCTCTATACCTATAAAACAAAAAAATTATCAAGAAAACTAGTTTTGTACCCTATCCATACAAATAAGCTAGAAGACAAATATATGGGAAGAAACCTGGTGGATTCCTCTACAATTTCCAATCATATTCTAAGTCATACTAGATCATATGGATTCATTTCCTTCTTTTTTCTCTCCATTAGGTCATTAACAAGGGCTTTGGAGGGTTTTGAGTAGTTTTACCCCTTAAGGTTTGTTCATAAAAGTTTGACATTGAACTTGTGAATAAATTATACAAAATTCAAGTTTAGGACCCTCTCAAATATATCCTAACTCCTTAGTCTCCCATGCTAAGCATGCATACTATTGTAATATTTCAAACTTAGCCTCTTGAACTCTCCTTTACAATTTGTCCACCCTATCATTTTTCTAAGCCAATAAATGATTTCTTTGTGATCTTATCTACAAACTAAAGTTTATCACATACTTTATACCTCCCCATGAAGGTCTTATAATTTATTACAAGTCTCATCTGGTGTTATAAATAGAATTGGATCCCTTTTAGGCATTAAGCATAGCCTAGGCCTAGTGGACTTAACTATATTTACGCACTCATCACCATCTCTGAGTATTTTGATTTGACTATGATGTATCCCCTATGTTTTTTCATGCTTAACATAAATCCCCACATCTTTTTTCAAGGTTTAAACACTTCCCAACTCACTTTCCCAGCATAGCTTAGTAAACCTATAGGGTTTGTCTCCTTGGGAGTGCCTTCTGTTTGAGATAGAACAAAGGGAATCTCCCCTATTGTTTCATACAAAATAAGTCTATGAGAGGATTTATTAGGTTATTAATACACTTTATACTATATTATAGTGTTGGATCACATCAACAACATCTCCAAACATCATGAAACCCAAGGTAGACTTCTATGTAATACTCACTGTGTGCAGGGTTAGTGTATGGATTGTAGGTGTATTTGAAAACTATTTATTTCCCTATTTCCATGTGATGAGAGTCTAATGAAATAGTCACTACTACTGTGAGGGTACTCTAAACATGTTCATCATCAAAGCCTCTACCAAATCCTTCAATGTGTACCTTCTATTTTGATAGGCTTAGTTTGCAGTCAACTATGATTGTGTCCTTATTTAGAAAAAGCATGATTGTAGGTGAATCTTCCTTATTAGAATTTTCATATAATTATTTAATACCTCCTCAAAGTCATCAAGGTCCATCTCATAATATAACTTGTCCTCATCATGCATGTGTTAGGCCAACCTTTAGACTGGTTATGCTTTTAGTGCACTGTCATCTTATAGTTGCATGTAGGCGATCATTCTAAGGGTCAAAAAGACACATGTAGATTGAATTTCAATATTTGGACCCTAAACCTCACACCCTAGGATCCTTTTTAGGTCTTTTAACCAAATTTAAATGGAAAATATTTGTTTTTTCATGCTTCCAATCTCTAAGGTTCATATCATAAGCTTGTAGGTACCTACATCAGGCTATAGGTGACCTTTTTGAGGGTGAGGATACACATGTATGTGATGATGCAAGTTAATATCATGTACTCTCACTCTTCTCAATGTTTTTTATAATTCTATTGTCCTTCTCACCCTAATAGGATCATTTTCCATGAAGGTATTCTCCTATATTGCCACCTTGGACTGTAAAGTCACTTGGGAGTTCAAGATACTATAGAGAACCACTGACTTTCTATAGTGTAAGAATGTCTAGAATGGGGGCATCCTAACATCATACTCCTTTAATCAAAACCTCACTTTATTTTTCAAGGTATTACCTCTTTATGAGGGCTACATGATGGAATCATTTAGTCTTGTCTAGACCTCCCTCCATGAAAATATGAAAAGACCAAAACAAGGCAACATTTCTATTTTGAAGTTTTTAAAGTAACTTGTCCCTAAACTTCACTTTCTCCAATTATGAACCTGGTTCAAATCTACTAGTCACTCTATATCTCCACTATTTACTACTATAGAATTTTACAACTTCTCAATCCTCTATGAAGGTCTCCAACTTTCTCAAACTTCTCCATGCAACACCTTTAGGCCTTTGTGAGAGCCACTTGTAGATGCATATGTAGGTCATAGGGCAGTGAGGATGAGATATGGATAATGTGCATATTGTATGGCCTTATAACCCATATTATACCTCTTATCAATCCTCAAATTTATCTTTTTAACCATGAAGGACCTGAAAATAATTCTAATGCTCTCATTTCAATGTGACTATTCTCTTGTAGGGTACATGTAGGTGTATATTAATGGTGCAGGACTGTGTTAGGGACTGAATTGGTTATCACAATCCATTACATGTCATTTTAATCTCAACTTGACTTTTCATGTTATAATATTATGTTCAAACTCTTGAAACTCTTCATTTCATCTCCATGACTGCTATGCAATCTTTAAGAACTCTTATTAACCTTGTTGTGTATGATAATCATGTAGAAAGTTGATTGTGTTGACTTTTCTTGACTATAAAATTCATGTGATACCTTTTGAAACTGATATTGGAAGGATAGGTGAATTAAAAATGCATGGGAATCATGAAATACAACATTTCACCTTCATCTAAAACCACTACAGGAAAGGAAAACCTCTGTAGTTGATGAAACCTATCTACAACATAGTAATAGAACTCCCACTGATCGAATGGAGTGTTGGTACTCTTCAACCTACATATAAACATGTAAAGTGAATATAGATCATGAGATAATGGTGTCCACATATTATAGAAACACTTTCACTAATTGGATTGTATGAAACATCTCAAACAAAGGGGAAACCAGTAGGGTGTGGGGATAAACATGAAAAAATGAACAGTCAACTTCTAAATAAGAGTTCAAAAATAATGAGCATCTAATCTTAAAAATCCTACCATTAATATGAATTATACCAATTTTAATAACATACCATAAGATAATTTGACTTGACTCATCCTCTACTATCCATACTAGACCAAAACTAGTTGGTCATTTTTACATGTCTAGTGGAGCAATGGAGAAGAGAAATGGTTTTGAGCCATTTTGGAACTTCCAAAGATTATCAAGCATTGAAATGAGTTCAATGAAGTTTAAGGTTTAATTTAGGATCCTACCACATGTGCCACACTTCTGTAGAATTTGTACAACCAACTAAAATTGCCCAAACTACCACTTTTCTTCTTATTTTGATATTACTCCTATAATTTTTAGTTAGAAACTAACATGTCTGATAAGGGACTAACATGAAAGACATTAATGAATACTTGGAACATTTTTATACTAATATAATCTATATAAATCTCATAAATGACTTAAAATATGACCCCTAACATTACATAGGCTTAAAGGTGAATATGACTAAGGTAATGACACATCAAAATGACATTGATGCATTACAATACACCCTATAAGACCCCTATAAGAATTTTGTACTATATGGATTTGATTTATTTTAACTTGTGTTCAAAATATTCAACATAACCATGGTAAAAAATTACATATTTAGAAACCTCATGACCTCAAGGTCATCACAAACTTCATCTGATGCTTCAACTTAGGGTAACAAGGCTCAAACACTTTTTTGCATTATGTTCACTTAGAACTATCAACTAACTCCAAAATAGAGTCAAAGAAACATGAACATCTAACACATGATTAAATACATTCAAGGGATTTCAATGCATGAACTAGATCTTATAACATTCTCAGAGCAACCTCAACCAATTAGATCATGAGCTCTAATGAAAACTATTGGTCTTATAGACCAATCTATTGACCTTCTCTCACATAGACTCTACTCAGCTAGATAAGCCATTTTGGCTTCAATTTTTCAACCTCTTACACTGAATTATAATATTTTTTAAAGAATACATAGATCATTAAATACCCAAATAACATCATCATGCATTTAAATGCATCACTTTTAAACGAAAACACATCAAAAATCATCTTCTCACTTCTGTCTGATTTCATTATTGTTTGCACCTTGAGGTCTATTAGAAATTAGCCAACTTTGATAACCAAATTTTCATACCTAATATATATAACATGTTCAAAAATATTCATGAACAATAAATACAAGTCTCACACTTTGATCTTTAACCACTTAGCAACTTTGACTTGGTCAATTCTATCTTCTACAACAAATCTTTGAAAGACAAGCACTTTTTTGTAGGGTCTACTCATTCACCTAAGAAACCAATCACACATAAAAATGTATAAGAGATTTAAATTCAACTTCCAATCACTTGTATGATCATATCAAAATATTTTGAGCTCTTTATAATAATATTTTTAACATCGGATCACTATTAGGGTTTTTTGAGGGTTTTAGACTATCTTCCAATCTTAAGGATCATTCATAAAAATTAGCTCCTCCTTTTAGAAAATAATGCTTGGAAATTTGAGATATAACCCTTACTAATTTACCATAGATAGATTAGGTTCTCATGTAGATGGTGCACCTGTCAATGATCATTGAGAAAAACCTTCTCAAGTAGACAACTCTTCATTATGTGTATTTGAGAAACCTTGAAACACATATTCCTCATCTGGCCACCATCTCTCTTTTTGATTCCTAAGCCTTGACCTACAAGTATTATTAGGCCTTGATTCTAACCTTCTAACCACATTGTAGACTCCACCTTGAAACTCTCTTGTGCTATAATGTCTCGTGTATGCTCAAGCAACATCATACACTCACTCTTCTTTGGATCTTCAATAGAACATCTTCAGAGATACAGATCTTCAAAGCTCGATTGAGATATTTGTAGCATCTTCAAAGTTCCAAACACAGATCTTTAGAGCTGACATTTTAATCATTTTTTAGGTCCTCAACATCTCATGAACAACCTCGAATAATATCTCTCATGGTCAAATATTGTCAAGTGTTCTTCAGAGCATTCTCATCTTCAAAGCTTATTTGGAACATCTTTGAAACTACTTACATAGATATTTGGAGCATACAACTTCTATAGATCTTATTCAATTCATTATATTACTTACATATATCATCTCACAAGGTCTAGACAAAGCATTACAAGATGCTTTACATTTTGACAAATTAACCTATACTCACTCATGCTTCTTCTTAATTATTTCACTCAAGTTGTCATCAGAACATTCTTCAAACAATATTATTTCATCACTGCACTCTTACAACAACAACACTAAATATGCTATCACACATCAATGTTGTTCATATATATACCTCAAGGCTTAATTGAACAAGCATATTCACAAGAACATTTGACATCAATGATATTAGATTGACATCAATGAAAGAACCATGCATGTTTATAAGAACCTTTGACATCAATAACAACATTAAAAACCAAATCTCAACACTTAATTATAATTCTCAATAGACTCTCCCTTAATCAATGACAATTTTTAATAATTTCCCCCTTTTTCATTGATAGCAAACACACTCAAAAAAATTGGGTTAACAACTCTTGATGGCAATCATCTATTAAACCCGATTCTTGCTTCTTCACACCCATTCTAATCTTTCTCCCTTTTCTCATCTTTTCTAATCTTACCCATTTTATTTCCTTTTTAAATCCTTCTCCCCCTTTGACATTAATGACAAAGGTATTCTAGAATTATCATCTCTTTTAGAATGAACTTAGATTATAAGACCACTTCAACATAGATCAATCTCAATTAACATATTTGAATAGCTCCCCCTGAAACCAAGCATCCATCATGATTTTGTTATTAGTAGACATCAAAGATCATATATAACTACTGAAATCATACTCTCTCCCTATGAGCTGATACTATCTCTCAAAGACAATAGATGGCACATAGTCTTCAAAAACTATGGCAACCACTTATGACAACCATTCTTAAAAACTTCTCTCAATCAGGTTACTCTCCTAGCTTTATTGGCATGGCTAAAGAAGATACCAAAATCTTGACCATATACATCGATATCCCATTGTTTATAACAACTAAAAAAATAGATACTCCCACTTAGCCTTCATAGATCAGGATCAACTATACAAATAGATATCAAAAGCTTACCTCTTATATACCAATTATTTGTATTCTATTTTTGGATCTTCTTTAATTGCAACCTCATGCTTCTAATGATAGAAGGATGTCTCCATGAAGCTTAATGGAGGCACCCCCTTTTCATAGGGAACTAGAACAATTTGAACTTAGGGGATTCCTAAATATCTATATTTTCATAAGATATAATATTCTTCAACATTCTTCTAGACTTGATTGTCACTTTAGGTTTGATCTCATCATCAACCTTGTTATCCTTCTTTTCTTTGACTACCTTATCAACACATGCAGATAATAAATGTTCTTGACATTCCTTACTTGATTTCTCACTTGAGGTGTGCTCTATATCAAAAAATATTCCACTTGAGCTTGTAGACTTATCATGACTTGTCTTTACTACCTTTGGTTTCTATACATTCATTTTCATTCTTTCCTACATTCTAGGAGCTTTAAACTTCCTATTTTGACTTGATGATCTTCTAACTCTATTAAAATAGAATCTTGAAATGTGTCCTATATTTTGAAAAATGTAATAGACCACCTTATACATACCATTTTATTGATGGTGACTGTGATCTCCCTTTGACCAATTACTTCTTTTTCCATAGTTCTATGAGTACTTTCTTGGAGGGTCTTCTACATTCTCTTGCTCTATGACCAAACTAACTACAGGTAAAATAGTGACCATTAAAAGAACTAGCATACCTTATAGAATTGCATTGTCTTATGTGTTTTTTCATGTTGACCTTCTTGTCTTCAATAGGTTTTTTTCAACTTGAGGTGTTTTTTCTTGGTCTTCTTTGAATCCAAGACCTGCCTTGTCACTTGTAGACTTTTGACTATTCAAGATATCATCTAGAGTCTCAATGCTCTTTTTAAACTTCACAAAGCTCTTCACTTTTTTGTATGCTTGATCCAACTTAGATTTTAGATATTTTATTTTAGTTTCATATCTATTGTAATATTTTTTTATAGCCTTTAGGCTTGATTCCACAATCTCTATCTAGGTTTCTACTTGTTAGATGATCTATTCATATTATTTGAAGGTGTTGCTCAGCCTTTCCTCAAACAATCCAATATGTTCCTCATAGTCCTAAACTAATGATTTTAGTTTATTGTTATTCTTATTCTCAAGCTTCAACTCTTCTAATGCACTCATGAGCTCAAATTCAAGATCTACTTTATCTTCTCCTTCTTCACTGTTATAGTATACTTTTTCATATGATTCTATATCAATCATAAGGCCTTTTCCATTTGAACATCCCTCATTGTCTAATTTTATGCCTATGAATAGAGTTTCATTGTTGTCATATTCATATTCATTACTACCATCATCACTATCAGATCTATTTGAATCACTTACATCAGATGATTTGTCCTTTTTGGTATAGAAACTCTTCTTATTTTTTAATGGCCCTTTCCTTCATTCTTCTTGAACTCTCTCTTGTTCATATCAGACTTATAGACTTTTTTGTCATCTCCATCATATTCTTCATTATGATCATATTTGTCCTTGTTAGGACACTTGGTTGCAAAGTGACCAATCTTGCCACAGTTGAAACATTTGAAGGGTAACTTACCCTTGTACTTACCTAAGCTAAACTTTAACTTCCTAGAAAACATAACTATGTTTTAATTATCAATAATATATGAACATAACTCATATTTGACCTTCTTGGCTTTTGACTTCTTTTCCACCTTTAAATTTGCTTCCTTATTGAGATTTCTTCCTTCATTTGATCTCATCTTATAGGAAGTCAAGATGCCATGAATCCCATCCATCTCTAACTTATCTAAATCTTACATCTCTTCTACTACATATACTTTATAGTCAAAATTAGAAGTTAGTGATCTCAATATATTTTGGATAATAGTATACTCTTTCACTTATTCTCCAAATCCTCTAATGATGTTGACAACTTTATCAACCTTCAATAGGTAGGATGCCATAGTTTCATCTTCATTCATCCTCAAACTTTTAAGCTATCTTCTATGGGTCTACGACTTGGCCATCTTCACCTTGGTACCTTCTTCATAGATGGTATTCAATTATTCCCACATATCTTTGTATAAAACACAATGCATTACTTTTATAAGCTCTACCTATGATAGGTCACACAAAATGGTATTCATCACCTTTAAGTTATTCTCACTAACCTTCTTACCTGTTACATCCGTCGGTGGAATTTGAGGTGCAATATAACCATCCATAACTAACTATCAAATATAATGTCTTTGTGACATTATATATATATATATATATATAATGTCACAAAGACATTATTTTTGATAGTTAGTTATGGATGGTTATATTGCACCTCAAATTCCATTGATAGATGTAACATTTTAAAAGGCATAGTTAGATCCATTGAACAATGGATCCTTACTAGTAGAGAAACCACCTTGAGCTTGCTAATTAGTCATCCTTATTTATTAGGATCTCCTTTAAGATTGTAAGCCTGTTTCAAAGGATTTGATTTGATACCAATTGTTGAAATGAAAGATAACTAAGAGGGGGTGAATCAATATTCAAAAAAATATATTCAATTCCATTTAACTATATATTAACCATTCTAACATGCATATACATCTTATCAATCATAAGCATCAAATCATAAGAGCATGAAACACATGAACACAACATATACATGGGAAACCCTCTAGGGGTAGAAAACCCACTGATAAAGCAAATAGAATATGGTCCTATAATAAAAACATCAATATATAATTAATCTCCCACTTCATATGGAGCACCAACCCCAACTAGCTCAGCACCACCTCAGCTAAGCTTTAGTAAGCCCCCACTTGTAAAGAGGCACCAACCCCCTAGATGACTCAGAACCAACTCAGACACCTGATTATTTGATCACCTTCAAAAACCCTTATTTTTTATAAAATAGATGATGATCTACTTCTTCATATATTTTCTCACTTTTTTCCTTCTCAAACTGACCTTCAGCCTTCTTCGCTCAATTAGCCCTCTTCATAGCTTGATTAGGTCTTCTAACCTTGATCCTTATATATAGAACCTCTGTTAAATATTCATAACACTTTTTTAATGGTTTTCATGACCTCCTTATACTCATCAATGATCTATATCATTTGTTTATCCTTTTTTTCTCTCCTATACTTAACATCCTCTAAGCATTCCCCTAAGCTCACATTAAATAAGCCTAAACTACCTTTCTTTTATACAAGTTACCTGATCATATCCTTCTTAGTCAATTACATATTCAAATCATTTATTTAGGCCATGAATAGGTATTTTCATATTAAAATAACATGCCTTAATCATGAATCAATCAATACAATAGGTTGGTCATACATTAATTAGGCCTTACTTGTCTTTTAGGCTTATGGAGACCTAATAGGCCTTCTTAACAACATGTCACCATTTTATATTTCTTGAAGCATATCCAAACACATAAAATGGTAAGAAAATATCATATTCCACTAAAATATACCATAACAAACCTTACATTAGGTCCATAATACCTTTTAGTTCCAACTACCACTTGAACCCTTTATCAAATCACTGCATATTAAAGGCCTGCACATATATAAAACTATGTCTTGAATAAATGAGGTGTATTCTCAATTTTTATAGACAATCATGGAAAAAATATATATATTTAAAAAACTTGTGACCTCAAGGTCATCATAAAATTTATCTGATGCTTCAACTCAAGGTAACTAGGCTTAAACAATTATTTGCAAGATGTTCACTTAGAACTACCAACTAACTCTAAAACATAGTCAAGGAAACATGAACATCTGAAACATGATTTAATGCATTCAAGGGATTTCAATGTATAAAAAATATCTTATAACATCCTTAGAGAAACCTCAACCAATCTGATCATGAGTTTTAATGAAAACTATTGGTCTCATAGACCAATTTGTTAACCTTCTCTCTCACAAACTCTACTCAGCCAAATAAGCCATTTTTGATTTAATGTTTCAAATTCTTACATTAAATTTTAAGCTTTTTAAAACAATGGATAGATCATTTAAGACTCAAAAAAAATCATCGTGTATTTTAATGCATCACTCTTACATGAAAATACATTAAAAAACATCTTCTCACTTATGTCTGATTTTATTACTATTTGCACCACTAGGTCTGTTAGCGAATCACCAAATTTGCACACCTAAGATATGAAATCTATCCAAAAATATTTATGAAAAAAAACTACAAGTCTCATACTTTTATCTTCATCTACTTAGCAATTTTGACTCGGTCAATTTTATCTTCTACAACAAATCTTTGAAAGATAAGCACTTTTATGCAGGGTCTACTCATTCACCTGAGAAACCAATCACACCTAGAGATTCCTAGGAGAGTAAACTTCAGCATCCAATCACTTTTTTGATCATATAAAATCATTCTAAGCACTTTAGAATAATATTTTCAACACTAGGTCACTATTAGGGTTTTATGATGGTTTTAAACTATCTTCCAGTCTTAATGATCATTCATAAAACTTATCTCCTCTTTCCAAAAATCAATGCTTAGAAATTTGAGATATAAACCTTCCTCATCTACCATGGATATATTAGGTTCTCATGTAGATGTTTCACATGTAAATTATCATTGATAAAAACCTTCTTGGGTAGACAACTCTTCATTTTGTACATTTGAGAAACCTTGAAACACTTTTTCAAGCCTTTTTTTATAAACCTTGATCTAAAAATTTGTGCACATTCTTAAAAAAACTTGACTCACCTATTTCAATGTTCACCTACTCACACATGTCATGAAAATTGATCTTGTTACCTCATCTAGCCACCATCTCTCTTCGTGTTTTCTAAGACTTGACCTACAAGTCTTATTAGGCCTTGAATCTGACCTTCTAGCCATATTATAGACTCCACCTTGAAACTCTCTTGTGTTTCAATATATCTTGTGTATGGTCAAGAAATATCATACACTCGCTCTTCTTTGGTCCTTCAATAGGACATCTTTAGATCTAATTACAAATCTTCAGAGCTCAACTGGGATCTTCATAGAATCTTTGAAGCTACAAACAAATTTTTGGGGCTGACCTTTTAATCATTTTTTATGTCCTTAACATCTCATGAACAATCTCAAACAATCTCTCTCAAGCTAAAATACTATCAAGTGTTCTTCAGAGCATTCTCATCTTCATAGCTTATTCAGAGCATCTTCATAATTACTTACACAAATATTTGGATCACACAACTTCTTCTTTGAATCTTACTCAATTCATCATGCTACCTGCATATATCATCTCACAAGGTCTAGATAAAGCATTATAAGATGATTTACATTTTGACAAATTGACCTATACTCACTCATGTTGCTTCTTAATTATTTCACTCAAGTTGTCATAAGAACATTTTTCAAACAATATTCTCTCATCACTAATTTCTTACAACAACACTAATTATGATAGCACACATCACTACTATTCATATACATATGTCAAGGCTTACTTGACCAAGCATATTCACAAGAACCTTTGACATCAATGATATTATTTTGGCATCAATGAAATAACCATGCATCTTCCTAAGAACTTTTGACATCAATGACAACATTAAATACCAAAACTCAACACTTAATGACAATGCTAAACAGACTCTCCCTTAATCAATGACAATGTTCAACAATCTCCCATTTTTTCATTAATGTCAAACACACTCAAAAAAATTGTGTCAACCATTCTTGAAGGCAATCATCTGTTAGACTTGGTTCTTGCTTCTTTTCACCCTTTTTGATCTTTCTCCCTTTTCTCATCTTTTCTAATCTTTCCCCTTTTCTTACCTTTTATAATCTTTATCCCCCTTTGACATTAATGACAAAGGCATTCCAAAACTAGCATCTCTTTTAGAATGAACTCAGATTACAAGACCACTTCAACATAGATCATGCTCAATTAACATATTTTAATAGTTCCCCCTCAAACCAAACATCCACCATGCTTTTGTTAGTAGTAGACATCAAATATCATCTGTAACTACTAAAATCATACTCTCTCCCTATGAGTTGATACTATCTCTCAAAGACATTAAATGGCACACAGTCTTCAAAACCTATAGAAACCACTTATGACAACCATTCTCAAAAACTTCTCTCAATCAGGTTACTCTCCTAGCTTTCTTGGCATGGCTAAAGAAGATACCAAACTCTTAACTATATATATGGTTATCCCATTCTTGATACCAACTATAGAAATAGAGACTCCCCTTTGGTCTTCACAAATCAAGATCAACTATACAATTAGATATCAAAAGATTACCTCTTATATACTAATTATCTACATTTTATCTTGGAAGCTTCTTTGACTATAACCTCATGCTTCTACTAGAATAATGTCTCCATGAATCTTGATGGAGGCACCCCTTTTTCATAGGGCACTAGAATAATAAAAACTCAAGAGATTCCCAGATATTCATATTTTCATTAGATAAAATATTCTTCAATTGTATTTTGGACTTGATTGGCACTTTAGGTTTGACCTCATCATCAATCTTGCCATCCTTATTCTTTTCTTTGACTGCCTTGTCAACACATGTAGATAACAAATGTTATTAACATTCCTTAATTAATTTCTCACCTGACGTGTGTTTTATATCAGTAAGCAATCGACTTAAGCTTATAGACTGATCATGACTTGTCTTTACTGCCTTTGATTTCCATACATTCATTTACCTTCTTTCCTGTATTCTAGGAACTTCAAACTTCTTGCTTTGACTTTATGATCTTCTGACTCTGTTAGGATAGAATCTTACAATGTGCCATATATTTTAATATTTGTAATAAACCACCTTATACATACCATTTAACTGATGATGATTGTGATCTCCCTTTGTATAATTGCTTCTTCTTCCATAATTCTATGAGTACTCATTCTTAGAGGGTTTTCTAAATTCTCTTGCTTTATGACCAAACTAACTACATGTAAAATAGTAACCATCAAAATAACTAGCATATATTATATCATTAGGATGTCTGATGGGTCTTTTCATGTTGATTTTATTGTCTTTAACAGCCTTATTTTCAACTTGAGGTGTATTTTCTTGGTCTTTTTTGGATCCAAGACCCATCTTGTCACTTGTAGACTTTTGACAATTTAGGATATCATTTAGGCTTGTTACCACAATCTCTATCTTGGTTTCTACTTATTAGATGATCTCTTCATACTCCTTGGAGGTGTTATTTGGCCTTTCCTTAAACAATCCAATCTGCTCCTCATAGTCCTAAACTAATGACTTTAGTTTCTTGTTTTTATTCTTCATAAGATTCAACTCTTTTAAGTCAATCATGAGCTCAACTTCAATATCCACTTCAGCTTCTCCTTCTTCACTATCATAGAGAAACCACCTTGAGCTTGTTGGCTAGTCATCCTTGCTTCTTAAGATCTCCTTTAGGCTTGCAAGCTTGCTCCAAAAGACCTACTCTGATACCAATTATTAAAAAATATGAATGAGAGGGGATTGAATCATTATTCAAATTTTCTCATCCAATTACACTTAACTATATATGAACCATTCTAACATGCATGTGCATCTTAGTAATCATAAGCATCAAATCATAAAAGCATGAAACACGTGAACACAACATATACATGGGAACCCTCTAGAGGCAAAAATCTCACTGATGAAATAAATAGACTATAGTCATATAAGAAAAAAATAAATATTTAGTGAAACACCTACTTCACATGGAGCACTAACCCCAATTATCTCAACACCAACTCAACTAGGCTTTAGTAAGCACCCACTTGCAAGGAGGCACCAACTTAGCCACCTAATTATTTGATCACCTTAAAAAAAAAATTTATTTCTTAAATATATTATGATCTAATTCTTCAAATATTTCACTCACTTTTATCCCTCTCAAACTAGCCTTCATCCTTCTTCACTCAACTAACCCTTTTCATGGCTTTATTAGGTCTTCTGACCTTGATCCTTATATGCAGAAACTTTATTAAATATTCATAACACTTTTATAATGGTTTACATGACCTCCTTATTCTCACTAATGATCTATATCATTTTCTTATCCTCTTCTACTCTCCCACACTTAGCATCCTCTAAGCATTCCCCTAAGCTCTCATGAAATAGGCCTAAACTGCCTTGTTTTTATACAAGTTACTTGATCATATCCTTCTTAGTTAGATAAATATTCAAATAACTTAGGTTGACCATGAATAGGTCTATAAATATTAAAATAACATGTCTTAATCATGAATCAATCACTACAATAGGTCGGCCATACATCAATTAGCCCTTACTCCTCTTTTAGGCTTGTGGAGACCTAATAGGCCTTCTTAACAACACCTTACCCTTTGATATTTATTGAAGCATATAAAAACACCTCACATGGGAAGATAACATCATAAATAACTCCAATATACCTTAACCATCTTTATATTAGGTATATAATACCTTTTAGGTCCAACTACCACTTGAACCCTTTATCAAATAACTGCATATAAAAGACCTGCACATATACAAAAACCTTACCTTGAACAAAGGAGGCATATAATAAATTTTTATAAACAAACATGAAAAAACATCATGTATTTATCAACCTCATGACCTCAAATTCATCATAAACTTCATCTAAAGCTTCAACTCAGGGTAACCAATCTCAAACACTTATTTGCAAGATGTTCACTCAGAACTATCAACTAACTCCAAAACACAGTCAAGGAAACATGAACATATGACATATGATTGAATATATTCAAGGGATTTCAATTCATGAACAAGATCTTATAACATCCTAAAAGTAACCACAACCAATCAGATCATGATCTCTAATGAAAACTATTGGTCTTCCAGACCAATCTGTTGACCTTCTCTCTCATAGACTCTACTTAGCCAGATAAGCCATTTTGGATTCAATGTTTCAACCTCTTACACTAACTTCCAAGCTTCTAAAAATCATGGATAGATCATTTAATACCCAAATAACATCATCATGCATTTCAATTCATCACTCTTACATGAAAACACATCATAATCATCTTCTCACTTATGTCTAATTTCCTTATTATTTGCACCACTAGGTCTGTTAGTGACTTACCAACTTTGATCACCAACTTTACATACCTAAGATTTGGAACCTATCCATAAATCTTCATGTAAAACAACTAAAAGTCTCACAATTTAATCTTCATCCACTTATCAATTTTGACTCAGTCAACTCTATCTTTTATAGTAAATCTTTAATAGATAAGCACTTTTTTGTAGGCTCTACTCATTCACCTGAGAAACCAATCACACTTGGACATGCCTGGAAGAGTTTAATTCAACCTCCAATCACTTTTATGATCATATCAAACTATTCTAATCTTTTTAAAATAATATTTTCAACATTCGATCACTATTAGGGTTTTATGAGGGTTTTAGACTATCTTTTAGTCTTAACGATCATTCATAAATCTTATCTCCTCTTTCCATAAACCAATGCTTGGAACTTTGAGATAGAACCCTTCCTCATATACCATGGAAAACTTAAGTTCTCATGAAAATTATTAGCATGTCAATGAACACTGAGAAAAACCTTATCGAGTAGACAACTCTTCATTATGTGCATTCAATAAACCTTAAAACACTTTTTCAAGCCTTTTCTTGCAAAGCTTGATCTAAAAATTCATTCACATTCTTAAATCAAATAGACTCACCTTTTTCAATTTTTGCCTAATCACACATGCCATGAAAACTAATATGGTTACCTTATCTGGCCACCATCTCTCTTCTTGCTTTCTAAGCCTTGACCTATAAGTCTTATTAGGCCTTAAATCTGACCTTCTACCCACAGTGTAGACTCCACCTTGAAACTTTCCTATGTTTCAGTGTCTCTTGTGTATGATCAAGAAACATCATACACTCACTCTTCTTTGGAGATTAAATAAAACATCTTCATATCTACTTACAAATCTTTAGAGCTTGATTGGGATCTTTGTATCATTTTTAGAGCTACAAATAAGATCTTTAGAGCTGACTTTTTAATCATTTTAAAGGTCCTCAACATCTTATGAACAACCTCAAACAATATTTCTCATGCTCAAATATTTTCAAGTGTTCTTCGAAGCATTCTCATCTTTATATCTTATTCATAGCATCTTATGAACTACTACTTACACAAATCTTCAAAGTACATATCTTTTTTCTTTGGATCTTACTCAATTTATCATGCTACCTACATATATCATCTCACAAGGTCTAGACAAAGCATTACAAGATGATTTATGTTTTGACAAATTGACCTATATTCACTCATGTTATTTCTTAATTATTTCATTCAAGTTATCATCAGAACATTCTTTAAATAATATTCTCTCATCACTGCTCTCTTACAAAAATAACATTAACTATGTTGGCACACATCACTATTCTTCATATACATACCTCAAGGCTTACTTGACCAAGCATCTTCACAAGAACATTTGACATTAATGATATTAGATTGACATCAATGAAATAACTTTGCATATTCATAAGAACCTTTGATATTAATTAAAATATTAAATACCAAATCTTAGCACTTGATAACAATGTTTAATATACTCTCTCTTAATCAATGACAATGTTCAATAGTTACGGGGCAACAAAAGGATTAGATCAGGGGGTTGTATTTGAGAGAGCATTGTTACAATACCACATATCACATGTCAATATGCATGTCAACATTAAGATCCTTGTATGGGTATGACACTATGTCTTTTGTAGACTTAGCATTTGATGATAGTCGAGCTCCTAAGGTAAGGTTGTTGATGCAGGATAGCCAGGATATTCTCAAGTCCCTTAAGGAGAATCTTCATCGTGCTTAGAATCAACAAAAGTTATATGTTGTTAATCACAAGGTTGAGAAGACATTCAAGGTTGATGATTTGGTTTTCTTTTCCCTACAGCCATACGGATAGTCTATATCGAATAATAGTGGTGCAAAAAATTTGAATCCTTAGTTCTATAGCCCCTACAAGATCATGAGGAGAGTTGGAGATGTTGTGTATGAGCTAGAATTGCCTAAAGATAGAAAATTTCATAATGTATTTCATGTATCTTGTCTCAAAAGGGCACTTGGACAACACATTATACCTTCTCTAGAACTTCCACCTTTAGATGAGGAGGGTAAGTTAGTTTTGGTGCTTGATGTTATCTTGGATATGTGGGAGCGTAGATTGATAAATAAGGTGATCAAAGAGTATTTGATTAGATGGAGGTACTAGCCTATCAAGGATGCTACGTGGAAGGTGAATAAATTATAAAACATCTAGATTTACAATTGTTTAAGGGCAAGCAATTCCAAAAAGGGAGGACTATAATGTTGCCTTTTTCTGAGTGATCATCTAATAGGGCCAGCTAGCTTATTTTATTCCCATGGGCTATGATCAGGCATTACAAAGAAATAAAATAAAATTAATTATTTATAAAGTTATCTAAATAAATTAAATCATAAGGATAAATTTATTTTTAATTAATTTAATTAAAGTGACTCATAAAAAAATAAATACTATAAAGTCACTTTATTAAATAAAGTGTTTTTCTACAAGCCTTGAGGAAGTTAAATTAGATTCTTCTAGAAGAATCAGTTGAACCTTTAAAAACAAATGAGAGCAAGTCATTTAGACATCTTGGTTTTAATATTTTCTATAAGATAATTTTGGAGAGCTTGTGTTTGTAGGTTTAGTGTGCCCTAGGATGAAAACCCTTGGGTAGATTTTTTGTTTGGACAAAAACCCATTTAGCCTATTGGGTGGATTCATTCTAGTATTCACACTTGTGCTTATTTGATTAGTTTATGTAGGATTGAAGCTTCAAAGAATAAATTGTTGCAGAGATAGTTTTGAAGTAAATGAATATTTTTAAGATTTTATGAATTTTGAAATCATGCTATAGTAATTTTTACCACTGCTATAGTGTTCTATATGGATGCTATAGTGTTTTATACCACTACAGTGTCATACTACAGTGTTCCATGAAGGATTTGTATGATAGAATTTTTTTGAGATTATTTGCAGCCTATCCTTAATCATGTTATATTAGATTTGGTCAACCATTGTATGCACATTTCAAGACAAATAAAGAGGTCAGATCTGGACTATTAAATATTTATTTTTAGATTTTTATTAATAGCTTTTATACTCAAATTTTATATTGACCTTCCATGAAACGAATGTATGTTACTTTGTTTTTTATTTATCTTTCATTTGGCATAAATATTATGAAATAAACCCTTCACAAATATGAAACAAATATGAATATAATAAAATTGTAAAAGAAAATATCTTAACCTAAGGAAGTATGTAAAGTGTTTGACAAAAAGTATATAAAGAGGAATGCATGATTTTGGTGAAATTATAGAGGGGATCTTACAAGTGTGCTAAAACTAGATGGATCAACCACTAAGACAGCTAGTGTTATCAATGGTTTAAATAAAAATCTTCATGTTTGTCCTAATTTTTCCATTGCTCAATATGTGGTTTTTTTTTACTTGCCACCATATTTTTCCCTTTGCTTATCAAGGGATTTCATGGCAAAGATTGGTGGTTAATTTTCATCAGATTAGTCCTACATTAATTTTAGGACAATATATAAAAACAAAGTTACTATAATATCATAACCTATGTCAAAGTTTCACATGGATCCATATAAACCAAATGTTACTAATGTTAACTATGTTATCATTGATGAGGAGGATCAGCCTAGTGACCAAGAACAAATTGTTCCTCTTGAAGACATTTTAGATCTCTTCTTTGATGAATGGGGGCATAGAATCATGAGTTTTATACTTATAGAGGGATTGAAGAGGTTGTACTTGGGGTCTATTGCTTACATAAAGAAGTTACAACCATACCTTCTCTTTCGAAGCCTAATGAGGATAGTGATGTTTTGTGGAATTTATTTTTTGATGGCTCAAGAATCAAGATTGGAATAGGTGCAAGGATGATGCTTATTTATCCAAATGAAATTTACTATTCGTATATTAGGTTTCAATTTAGTTATTATTGTAATGTAGCTAAATATGAAAATATTATTCATGGGCTTCAATGGGCAAGGAAGAAAGGATTCAAACAAGTTCAAGCCACTGGAGATAGTGAACTAGTTGTACACCAAGTTAGAGGTAAGAGTGCATCCAAGAACACATTGTTGATATTACACAAGCATAGATTGTGGGGCCTTATTGAGTATTTTTAGGATTTTGACATAAATTAGTCCCAAGGAAAGATAACCAACATGTTGATAGGTTGGTATCAATTGGAGCATAATTTGACAACCCCAATGATGTTAAGAATCCCAAAACTCAGCCACTCATCATGATTGTTTTAAGACCTTAAATATCATTTAATGATGTGAATTGGAAAGTGTTTTAAAGTGATAAACAAATAGTATGTTTTCTCCAACATGATGTTGAGTTTTCTTGCAAAAACTAGGCCAAGTTGTAATACCAATATGGAGACCAAATTGTGCAATTGAGGTCTAAAAAGCTTCCTAAAAGGTTGGTTACTCTTGAAGGTATATTCAATGAAAGTGATCAAATGAGGAGAGATAAGATAAGAATGTCTACAAAGCAATAAAATCATGATAAGGTGTCTATCTTCAAAGATAAACTCCTAATGCTTGGAAAGGTATGTACTCCACAAGAGAAGGTTGTATTCATTGAGTTATGCAGATAATTTTCTAATGTCTTTGCTTGGGAATATAATGACCTTGAGGGGTTTGATGCCTCATTGGCCCAATGCAATCTATAACTTAATCCCAATTCTAATCTTTTAATTAAATTGAAAAGGCCTATTAATCCTAAAGTGAAGGTGCTCATGAGGAGAAAACTCACCAAGTTGATAGAGTCAAGAATTATATTTCCTATCAAACACTCTTTATGGGTTACTAATCATGTTTCAGTGAGAAAGAAGTGGTAAAATTAGGTTGTGTGGATTTTAGAGACTTAAATCAGGTCTCATTTAAGGATCAGTATCCTCTACCTTAAATGGATAAAATACTTCAAGTAGTGGCAAGTTATCAACATTTCTCACTTTTGGATGGTTATTAGGATACAACCAAGTGTTGGTGAAAGAAGAGGACCAATATAAGACAGAATTCACTACCAAATGGGGGACATATGCTTAAAATTTAATGACATTTTGGATGTCCAATATAGATGCCACATTCCAAAGGTCCATGGTTATAGCTTTCCAAGGTTTGATCAATGATATGGTACTAGTATGCCTTGATGACATAACCAGTTTCTCTAAAGATACTAGTGACCACTTAAATCATCTAAGGATAATATTTGAAAGGTACATGAAATATGGGGTTTATCTAAACCCAAATAAGTGTGTTTTTATTGCTCATGAAGGTAGGTTAATTGGTCATATTATTTTTAAAAATGTTCTTACTATAGACCCTGATAGGGTGAGTGCTATAATAACCTTATCATTGCCAAAACATAAGAAAGCTTTGTAAAGCTTTCTTGGGAAGATAAATTTTGTTAGAAGATTCATAATTTTATTTTCCACTCTTGTAAGGCCTATAAAAACCATGTTAAATAAACATCAAGCATTTGTTTGGACAAAATAAGGGAAGGCTAGTTTTGAGGCCATCAAACAAGCTATTGCTCAAGCACTTACATTAATCAATCCTAATTTTTCTAAGGAATTTATATTGTATGATTTTTCCAACATTTACACCATCTCTTCAATGTTAATGCAGTAGAATAATGAAGGACTTGACCAGCCTATAGCCTTTTTTAGTCAAGGATAAGAAGGCTATGAAGAAAGGTACACCTATATTAAGAAACAAGAATTGGCAATTATAAGAAGTCTCAAAAAATTAAGGCATATGGTGTCCAAAAACAAAATACATGTCATGGTAACTCATCCAAACATAAGATAATTCCTATTGAAAAAAGAATTGAATGAGGAAAGATTTGGAGGGATAACTAAGGTGATGGAGTATGATGTTGAGATCAATGCCACTCAGCTAGTATGAGGAAGAGAGCTATTTGAATACATAACATCAGACCTAAAGGAAGATGAAAATATGGTTTTGGCATTGCAAGAGGATCTTAGTAAAATTACAACTTCATCTTCTCCAAGTTGGACACAAGAAATGGTGAGGTTTCTTCAAATAGGTGAGTGTCATATGGGTCTAGATCAAGTAAGAAGGAGATACTTCCGGTTACAACTAATACCTTATGTCCTTATGGATGGGGTTATTTTTAAGAAATACTTCAATGGAATACTACTAAGATGTGTGTAAATAGACCAAGTTGATAAGCTTCTGCAACACTTTCATGATGGATTAGTTGGAGGTCATTCTGTACCTAAAACTATAGCTACAAAAATAATGGGGGTTGGTTACTATTGGCCTAGCCTATTCAAGGATGCAGATGCTTGGGTTAAAATATGTAAAAAGTGTGCACTTTTGGTAGGCAAACAAAGACTAGAATCCCTTCTTCTTTACCCCATTCAATTTAAACAACCATTCATGTAGTGGGGACTTGATTTCATTGGGATGATCAATCCTCCATCTAGTACAAGCCATAAATGGGTCCTTACAGCTACCAATTATTTCACAAGGTGGGTATGTTGGGGATCAGCCAACAAAGTTGATTACTATATGAAAGCAATTAAATGCGGAATTAAATCAGATAGATAAGTAACTAGAATCAGAAATAGCAAAGAACAAGAGATACAACAAACCACCCTGAAAACTTGTATTAAACTCTTTATAGAAGGAATTACAATTGAAGAAACTTCTTTTCTTCTACACCTCTCTCAGATGTACAGATCTCTTTCTAGATCTCTTTCCCTCAAGAGTTCTCTCTCTCAATTACAACCAACTCAATCATTGAATTATCTTCTTATTGTACAATACAGTTCTCCTCTTGCCTAAGCTATGAAGATCTATCCCTGTTATATAACATTAGGGATTCATGAGCATGCAATATCAACCATTAGATTACACCTCCTAATCAAGGGTCCAAAATAGTCATGCTTAAAATAGAAACATGAACTTAAGACTAACGCTTAATCCTAACATGCAAACATTATGTTCTGTCCACGAAAATAGATTCTAGATGCACAGGTGACCGACGTCGATCCCTACCAATCTGCCTGTGACTGATGTCAGCCGATCCACTACCGATGTTGGCATCCTTCAGTCAATCTTTGACCATTGACGGTGACTGTGGACTCCAGCAACTTTTGCATTCGCTCATTGGTGAAGCTTTTAGCTCCATACCTTAACAATCTCCCACTTGGAGATAAACAGCTGCACCAGTACTTGTACAGCAACATCTTCTAGCTTTTCCATCTTCAAACTCAATCATGAAGACCAACAAAAGTTGAATGAAGATTCAACTTCTCCTTTGTTACCAGCTTGGTTAACATATCAGCAGGGTTCTTATCTGTATGGATCTTTTCTAGCTTTAACTCACCATCCTCCAATACCTGTCTAATGAAGTGGTACCTAAGTTGTATGTGCTTGGTTCTTGAATGAAATGCTGAATT
This sequence comes from Torreya grandis, assembly GCA_037957365.1. NCBI lineage: Eukaryota > Viridiplantae > Streptophyta > Pinopsida > Cupressales > Taxaceae > Torreya > Torreya grandis. The sequence goes on along the minus strand of JARHVA010011195.1, from coordinate 42,686 downwards.
CTTAACCAAATGAATTACACTCTGACTATCACTGTATAGTCTATAACTCTCTTGCTCCTTTCCTAGCTCTTCCATGAATCGTGTCATCCATATCATCTCTTTGCTAGCCTCTGTGACTGCAATGTATTATGCTTATGTAGTTGACAAGGCAACAACCTTCTGCAACTTTGAAATCTAGCTAACCGCCATTCCACCAATAGTGAAAACATATCCTATGGTGCTTCTCCTGCCATCCAAATCACCTGCCATATCTGAATCTACATAACCATGTAGAGAAGTGTTCGACCCACCATAGCACAAATGCCTACTATTGGTCCCTCTCAGATATCTGAGGATCCACTGAACTGCTTTCCAGTGTTCCTTTCTTGGATTGGCCATATACTTACAACTCCCACTGCTTGGGCAATATCTGGTCTAGTACATACCATTGCATACATTAAGCTTCATACTGTGAAAGCATATGGAACTTTCCTCATGTACTCTACCTCATCATGTGAATTAGGACACTGTTCTTTACTCAACTTGAAGTGTCCAGCCATAGGTGTGCTTACCGGTTTTGCATCCTGCATATTGAACCGTTTTAACACCTTGTTCACATAATCCTCTTGAGACAAAATCAACTTGTGATTTTTCTTGTCTCTCTTAATACTCATGCCAAGGATTTTATTTGTTGCTCCCAAATCCTTCATGGCAAATGTGTGAGCTAATTTCACCTTAAGGTTAGAGATATCCTGCATGTGTGATCCTGCAACCAGCATGTCATCTACATACAATAACAAAATAATATATCTACCATTATCTAATCTCTTAAAATATACACAATGGTCAGATTGACATCTACTGTAGCCATGCTCAGTCATAAACCTGTCAAATCTCAAATACCACTCTCTAGGAGCTTGCTTGAGGCCATACAAGCTTTTCTTCAATCTGCACACAAGTTTCTCCTTACCTTTGACTTCAAATCCTTCTGGTTGTTCCATATATATTTCTTCATCCAAATCTCCATGAAGAAATGCTATCTTAACATCAAGCTGCTCAAGATGCAAATCCTCAATAGCAACTAAAGACAATACAGTCCGTATAGAAGTCATTTTAACAATAGGAGAAAAAATCTCACCAAAATCAATACCTGGTTTTTATGCAAATCCTTTCACTACCAACCTAGCCTTATATCTCATCTGTCCATTCTCACCTTCTTTCAATCTATAGATCCATCTGTTCTTCAGTGTCTTCTTTCCCACTGGCAACTCAACCAAATCCCATGTTTGGTTCTCTTTCAAGGAATCAATTTCCTCATTCATGCCTAGCTCCCACTGACTCTTGGATTCCACCTGTATTGCTTCATCAAAACTCTCTGGTTCTCCACCATCAATAAGTAATAAATAGAATAATGAAGGGGAATATCAAATTGGAAGTGTACTTACCTTTTTTGACCTCCTGATGGGCGTCTGAGACTCATTCACAACACGCTGTCTGCCCAAATTCTCTAATAGTGATCAACCTCGATCACTTCCAGGCCTGTAACTGGCCGACATCGATTCCTTCTGACCGATGTCAGTTTCTGTATGATCGTCATCGGCTCCTGTACGGCCGACATCGGTTCCTTCCTAACCGACGTTGATCTCTATGTTTTCCTATCTGTGATTATTCTTTCCCACGAGCTCATTTTGGACCTTCACCTCATCCAATTCTCCATTGATCTGCTCAGATTGATTCAGCTTCTTGAGCTGATCACTATACATCACTTTTTCATTGAAAACAACATCACGGCTCCTAATTATTTTGTTAGTTCCTAGATTCCAAAACCTAAATCCAAAATCTCCAGAGCCATAACCAATAAATGTGCACCTCATAGACTTAGCATCCAACTTCTTTCTATTTTTATTATCAATATGCACAAAGGCTTCACAACCAAAAACTTTGAGAAATGAGAGATCTACCTTTTTACCTGTCCATGCCTCTTCTAGAATTCCACCATCCAGAGCTGTAGAGGGTCCTCTGTTAATCAGGTAAACTACAGTATCCACAGCTTCTGCCCAAAACTCTAAGGGCAAACTAGCATGCAATCTCATACACCTTGCACGCTCCATTATTGTTCTGTTCATCCTTTTAACAACTCCATTTTGCTGAGGTGTCCTTGGAACCATCCTTTGCCTATGTATTCCATCCATATAACAATACCAGTTGAACTTATAGCTGTAGAACTCACTACCATTGTCAAATCTCAGGCACTTTAATCTCCTACCTGTTTCATTCTCAACCATAGCTTTCCAAATCTTAAATGTGTTAAAACCATCAAATTTCTTCTTTATACAATAGACCCATACCTTTCTTGTAGCATCATTTATGAAAGAAACATAGTACTGTGATCCTCCAATAGAAGCAACCTGAGCTGGTCCCCACACGTCTATGTGAATAAGCTCCAACTTATGCTTCTTCTTTGTTGACCCAATCTTGAGAAAACTCACTCTCTTTTGTTTCCCAAAAATACAGTGCTCACAAAAATCTAGATCTATGCTTTTCAAATCTGAAAGCTTACCTATTGACTTAAGAATTGTCATTCCCTTCTCACTCATGTGGCCAAGCCTCTGGTGCCATAACCTTGCATCTACATCTGAAGTAGATAATACAGAAGGAGAATTATCAGTAATACAATTACATAAATAGAGAGTACCTACTCTCTTACCTCTGGCCAATACAAGTGCACCCTTGGAAACCTTCCAAGATTCAATTGTGAGAGTTACTGTACAACCCTCATCCCCTAACTTTCCTATAGAAATCAGATTCCTCTTTAGGCTGGGAACATGCATGACATCTCTCAACACCCATGTGTTGCCATTCTACATTTTTAGCTGCACTTTTCCTTTTCCAACAATTTTACAAGGCTCGTCATCCCCTAAATAAACTATTCCAAAATCTCCATGGACATAGTCATTAAAATATTTTCTATTTGGGGTTGCATGGAAAGAGGCACCAGAATCTAAAACCCAAGATTCTATATTATTATGCAAAGAGAATATAAGATCATCTTGTGCAACAATACCTGCCACTTTTGCTTCTTTTTTACCTTCATGCTGATTATCCTCTTTAGGTTTTGACCAGCAGTCTTTGCTTATATGCCCTAGCTTTCCACAATTCCAGCAGGCTATCCTCCTGCCATTTCTGGATTTAGATCTACCTCTCATCTTTAACTTAGACCTTGATCTCCCTTTCTTGCTCTTCTCTTTTTGCCTTCCCCTCCTCTCAAAACTTAAAGCATTCCCTGATGTTTCCTCTATGCTTTTCCTGTGAATTTCTTCATTCAAGATTACACTAACAACATCATCTACTTTTAAAATATTTGAAGCAGATGCAGTATTACTAACTGCCATTACCAAGCTATGCCAGCTCTCAGGTAAAGAGCATAAGATTAATAGAGCTTTAATTTCATCATCAAACACTATTTTGACTGAATTTAATTGATTTACAATTCCATGAAAATCATTTAGATGATTAGATATAGATCCACCTTCCTGCATTTGCAAATTAAATAACTGCTTCATAAGATATACCTTATTTGAAGCTGAGGGTTTTTCATATAAATTTGCTAAAGTAGTCATTAACTCTATCGTAGACTTTGCCTGTGATAAATTAGATATCACAGTAGATGCTAGACTCAATCTTATAGATCCAAGATCCTTTCTATCAAGAACTTCCCATTCTTCATCTTCCATGTCTATGGGCTTCTTTGAAACTCCACCTAATGGTAAGTATAGATCTTTTTGATACAAATAATCTTCTATCTGCATTCTCCATAATTGATAGTTCTTGCCATTAAACTTCTTCATTCTAAGTTTACTTTCATCTTCCATTGTTTCTCCCACTCAAACAGAAATCCCTATGAGTAACCTGTAATCAATACACACTAACCAGATCTGAAACACCTATTAGTCAACCTGGCTCTGATACCACTTGTTGTGGATATCAAGCTCTTGAACCTACAACCTGGCTCTGATACCACTTGTTGGGGATTAGCCAACAAATTTGATTACTATATGAAAGCAATTAAATGCAGAATTAAATCAGATAGATAAATAACTAGAATCAGAAATAGCAAAGAATAAGAGATACAAGAAACCACCCTAAAAACTTGTATTAAACTCTTTACAAAAGGAATTACAATTTAAGAAACTTATTTTCTTCCACACCTCTCTCAGATGTACATATCTCTTTCTAGATCTCTTTCCCTCAAGAGTTCTCTCTCTCAATTACAACCAACTCAATCATTGAATTGTCTTCTTACTGTACAATACAGTTCTCCTCTCACCTAAGCTATGAAGATCTATCCCTATTATATAACATTAGGGATTCATGAGCATGCAATATCAACCATTAGATTACACCTCCTAATCAAGGGTCTAAAATAGTCCTGCTTAAAATAGAAATGCAGACTTAAGACTAACGCTTAATCCTAACATGCAAACATTATGTTCTGTCTACAAAAATAGATTCTAGACACACAAGTGACCGATGTCGGTCCCTGCCAGTCTGCCTATGACTGATGTCGGCTGATCCACTACCAATGTCGGCATCCTTCAATCAATCTCTAACCGTTGACGGTGACTGTGGACTCCAGCAACTTTTGCATTCGCTCATTGGTGAAGCTTTTAGCTCCATACCTTAACAGGGTAGAGGTTGTGGCCCTCAAGGAGGCTAATTCAACTTCAATTCTTGACTTCTATGAAAGCCTACTGACAAGGTTTGGGGTACCTATAATAATATTTTTTAATAATGCCATGGATTTTAGTGGTATAAGAACAATGGAATGGGCTCTCCAATATGGCATCTACTTGATTACTTCTTCTAATTATCACCCCCAAGGCAATGGGCTAGTTGATTCCACTAATAATAACTTAATCAGAATTATAAAGAAGATAATAGAAGGTAATCAAAGGACTTGACACACTAGGTTGAAGATAGCCCTATGGGTTGATACGATCACTCCAAACATTTCCATTGGTAACTCACCTTATATGCTTATCTATGGAAGAGAAGCTAAGATACCCATTTCACTTGAGTTACTATATCTTGAGTCAACACATTAGATTGAGAGGGTAGATAATGATCTTATGGAGATATGATGGATAGAACTAATGGCCTTGGAGGAAGAAATAAATCATGCTATGTACACCATAGAATGTCACCAAGCACAAGTGAAAATAAACTTTGACAAGAGAAATATCTTAAGAACATATCGAGGAGATCTTGTCTTAAAGTGGGATGTTAATAGAGATAATCCTGGTAAGCACACTAAGTGTGATGCATTATGGAGTGGAATTTTTGTTATCATTACTTGCAAATAACACAATGCCTTTAAGTTTGTAAGACTCAATGGAGAATAATTGAGTATCCCAATTAATGAGATACACTTGAAGCCATGATATTGAGCTCAGTTCTACAACTTTATACATATTAGAGTAGGTCTTTGTGTTCCCTAGGTGCTTCATGGACAAGTGTGTGTCTTGTTTGTTTTGTGTTGTTCCTTCCTCCAAGTGTGTTGTGACACATGTGTGGTGTGGTGTTTTATTTTGTGTGTGTCTAGTTCAATTATTTTTAAGTTTGGTTTCAAGTCTTATTTTCAGTCATGACTCCATATCCCAATGAATCTACTAAGCCACTCCTCTAGATGTATAGTCAAGCATGCATTCCTAGGAGGTCACCAAATATGTTAGCCAAATTTTGGCTACCATAGACCAGATTCATCAAAAACTTGAATTGTCATGTTTTATAACCTTGTTCATATCCCTTCCATGCATTATGGGGTCTTTAAATGTTCTTGTTAAGGTTTTATTAGTATAATTTAAGGTTATTTTGATAAGATTAAGGTAATGGTTTGTATTTGTCTTGTGCTAGCCTAGTCATAAGGTGAACATGAAAATATGGATTCAAATGGTGTCAAAGGTCCACAAGTATCTTTAAAATGCATACCATGATTTGACCACCTTGTATGAACATTTTACATTTATTTGGAGAATTTGAGGTTCTTTTGTGGAGTTTAAAGTAAAGTGTCATACAAGGGAAAAGTGTATATAGTTAAGTTCAATGTATGACAAAGCCAAAAAAGATAAAATATGCTTATAAAAGCTTTTAATTTAGTTATCTAACTTCCATACATGTCAGGAATGTTAGATTATACCAATTTTGTAGGTTTAACATCCAAATTGAGAGAATAACTCCTTTGCAATTAGTTATAGGAACTTGTACAGACATAGAAGATCCATTTATAGTTTTAAATGATTTGAAGGTGTATATTCACCTTCTTCAAGCCATATCCATGATTTAAAAGCTTGCACAAGTCCTGAAATTCCAAAATTTTCATTAGAACCTCCATCACTCCTTTGGCAACTGACAAAGGCCAATTTCAAGTGTTCATTTTGTACAATACAATGGGATTTGGGACATAAATTTTTTACCAGAGGAGAGGATCCTAATGACCTTAAAATCCATGTCCATGGTCATAATATTGGTGTCCCCTCATTTATGAACAATTGTTAAGAATGTAAGGAGGTCATTATGTCTTATTCATCTAAGCAAGGTCTAGATTTGCATTGGTTTCTTCACTTCTGAGTTCGATAGAAGAAAATGGATTTTGTAAGATGTTTTTAGAGATAAAATGGGTGATTTTAATGTTAGGTTCATCAAACAAATCAACTATATGAGATGGATTCAACAAAAAAATTGTACCTTAAGCATGTATGAACACCACCACCCCAACTATAAGCATTGTGGTTGGTTTTGAGTGTTATCATTCTCATAGGTTCTCAAGTGTCTCATTATCCATGGAAAACCTCTCATTATTAGATGATCTATGTGTATTCTCTATGAAAAGTGTTTCCTTGTGGACAATCTTTCAAGTGGTGGCTTGGTTCTTGCTCTTTGAAGGCATGGTGTGATATACAAATAGTTTCCTATAGGCTTGATTGTTAAAATTGGCCCCAAATAGAAATTAAAAGTTAATGATAGTATGTGATAATATGATTAAATAAATTGGATATCTAAGAGAATGAGATTAGGAGTCAAATATACCCTCTAACAAAGACTAGGATAAGTTTTGTCCATGATCTAAAGGACTATGGTCACTATTTTGGTAGGTAATTTAAAAAAGGGTTGGCTATAGAATCCATAGCTAGTGGATCCCACTTTTATGATGGAGTGGGACTCTACCATTGTGTATGGTAATAGTGTTTTATTAATTTCATAATTACACTATTTTTACCATATAATTATTTTGGTGCTTCTGGTTGTGACACATAGTAGGATGGGGATCAATTAGAGAGGCCCACATGGTGGGTCATTCAACCACCACGTGGCCTACCACCACATCCTCTATTTACCAAGTTATCAATCCAACTCATAATGCAACCCAACTTGGCATGGCAACCCAACTTGTAGTGCAACCCAACTCGACATGTCAACCCAACTCATAGTTGGTGTTACTCACTCTTTACACTTGGCATAACTACCTTCTAAGTCAAGTGCATATTCTAAGTTCATCATTGAATAAGTAACTTGTAGTTGGTGATTAGTTCAAGACTCCAATAAAACAAAGGGATTATACACATGGCCAAAGCTATGGTTAAATATGTTTTAAAAGCCTATTTAAAGGCTTTGTTACATTCTTGTCCCATGAATGTGGGATTTTAAATAAATGTATGATTTTATTTATCCAAGTTGTTCAACCCCAGCTAAGTAAGGTGAGGTTATATATGGACACAAGGACCGAGCAAAAAGGATGGATTCCTGCGAGGAGGTAGAGGCAATGACAAAGAAGGAGATCCAAAGGGGTGTTGGTAGAGAATGGTCTTTGCCCCTTTTAGATGGTCATAGAATGACATTACACATTTATAGATGATTCAAGCCTAAGGAAAGAAAGGGGTTAGTTCTTACTAGGTCAAGTGATATTTTCTACTATATGACTTTTGTCTTTAAAAGAGAGATGAAGCAAGTTCATTATGCATAGTAAAGAATGAAAGCAAAGGATGAAACAAGATGGGTTAAGGAATATAATAGCTCATATTGAGAGAATCTTAGGAGGACCAAGACCATGATGTAACAAAGCATTTTAATATTTGATAGAATGAAGTTATATATTTGTTAAATCTTGCATAAGATCTCAGATAAGCATGTAATCTCGGATGGATGGGGTGACCATGCTTGTCTTGAAAATTTTCCATGGGCTTGACATTGTTAAAGTCATAGCAAACCTATTTAATCTATTTTAACTGAGTAAAGTCTTTGTTAGGATAAAATAAAACATAGATTTATCCCCAAATTGCATACAAGAGAAATTATGAAATGAATCAATCAAACATACAAAAAATAATCATAAACATGTACAATTTAGGAGACACCAAATTTAACGTGTTTCACCCAAGATGGGATACATCCACCAAACTTGTCTAGTATATTATTTCCAGCAATACAAGGGAGAAATAAATCCTACAACAAAACTTGTTACAATTCTCTACCTTCTCTACCTCCTCTCTGTGTACAATATTTTTTATCTTTCATCTAAGCCATGTAATAATACATTTAGGGTAAAAACACCTAAACATAACCTCTATCATCGAATCTATAAACCTTTAATCAATGGCCCAAATTGACCCCTTTCAACCCCCCACGCCATCATGGATACAAAGAATGGGATCTAAAACCCAGCTAAAATAACATCAGATTTTTAACCTCTAATCTTGAAAGACAATCAGGCTCCACACCTAACAGTCTTGAATGAAAAGGAGGCCCATGTGAATGTGAAGATGTTGGTTAAAGAGATTGTTATTGGAGGTCAAGTAGATGCATTACATAGTCCATGGGTTGGGCTCTCAAACACAACCTCAAGTCTAAGAGGATAAATCTAGCATGTTAGTCTGATGGTGAAGGCATTTCACCTACATAGCAAGGTCGTTGGGTTAAGAATGATTACTCTATGATACAAGATATTTATATGTAGGTTCTATATAAGGGAGAGACTACCAAATCCTAAGGTCATTGGTCATGGTGAATACATGTTCAATCTACGTGTTTCATTTATAGATTCAATCAATGTGTTCAATGCCAATTTGATGATTATGCATCAAACTTGTCATGACTAATTTTGTACATGGTTTGATTCTTGAATGGACTATTTGGTAGGACCATTAATCATGAACATAGATCAGACTGAACTTATGAGGAATTATAGAATGCCTAGCAAACTTCTAGCCTAGGGACAAATTACATTTTATCCATTATATAAGTTTGATTTGAGGCAAAACACAGTTCCAAAGGAAAAAGACTTGAGCTAAAGTGGAGGTTATAAAATTAACCAATACATACATACATATAGATCTGTGGATGTACATTATGCTTTCTTATGTGTTATGAGCCTTTTGGTTATATGGAAGGCATGTAGTCAATATTTTGTTTGATAATGCTTAGTCAGGATGTCAATTCATCTATTTTAAGTTTTTAACCTTGGATGAATATGTTGAAATAACCAAGCCTCTATTATTATGTGTTTCTACATGTATTGATAGATACATAGAGACCTGAGTCTATTTTAAATCATTTCTTCTATGGTGATAGATAGGGAAGAATGTATTTGAGTTACTGTGTTGAGACTTGTGACTGGTTATATTTATTGCCTCTATTTATTTTTAAGGGTTGTGGCCTTAGAGGATGTAAATAGTTACAAGGATAATGTTGGAAGATGCAGCTATCTGATAAATGGTTTCACTCCTATTTAATATTATGCCCCTTCTTAAGAGTTTTACAAATACTCAGAAAGGAGAAAACATACATGTATGCATGGGGAAGGATGTAGAGGTGCTATAGACTGGAAGAAGACATTTTACTGATCAATTATAGAGTTTTTATGCATTCAAGTTTTTAGTACTACTACAGGTGTCCAAAATCCATATTTGATGTAAGTTTTAAATTGATATTTGCATCTTTTAAATGGATTGGGTTGAAATTTAAGCAATCTTGGAGACATAGCCCAAGTGATGGGTGAACTCCATTGTCATGTTTTGTGTCAACTTTCCTTTTAGTTATTTCATAATTCATTTCATTTAATTCAGTTCACAAGTGGATTAATGAGACATGAAGATTAACTGTAGGAAAATTATAAAAAGACACAAAACAAGAGTTTTAAATGCAGAAATGAATTTACAGAGTTTGTCAGTTTACTTCTATTCATTTATAGAACATTCCATTTCCAATTTATATGTTATTAAATGGAAATTGAGAATTTTATAATTTGATATTTAACTATTTGTTTTTATCTGAGAATTAAACCATATTTATGAATCAAATTTGGTATTAGAGCAAGTGATTTTAGGACCTTACTTCAGTTGTGATATACTTTAGTTTGGAGTTTTTATCATATTTTTTCTTGATGATTCTTCTATTTGAGTTGACCATATAGTAAGGCTAGTGTCAAGGGAAATTGAAATGTGTTCCAATTCATTGAAAGAATACAAGCTTCTGATAGCCAAGGTTCTAGAACCACTAGCCCTACAAGATTAGCATACATGAAGAACACAACACATGGACACTTGAGGTGTGAGATGGTGTTGAGAAAGGAATAGCCTTTCTTCATTGGGAATCATTCAGATAAAATATAAGGCATTTTTAGTAATGCATCTCCAAGAGAAATCAATTGCAATTCTATTGCTAGTCTTACACATAGAGCAGATTGAGGTATGGTTTGATATGATTTTATATTGGTATTGACACAATATTTTGGTCTAGCTAACTAGTTGTGTGGCCATATTATTTTGGATTATTAATCATATTATGGATGTCTATGTCCTTGAATATAGAATAAATTGAAAAGACTAGTTCCATGGTAAGATCTAGAAATGGCAAACAGGGCATTGTTTAGTATTGGATAGGTTTTTTCACTTTGAGTTTGAGTTTGTAATTGGTTGATAAGTTGGTTTATGTTTTCATAGCTTTATTGAGAGTTACAGGAAGAAAACAAGAATTTTTTTAAGACACCAAATTTTCTAGAGAGTACTCAACAGGTGCATTCCATAGTTCTCAAAGAGGTATGAGTTATTTTTAGTGTAACTATGTGTAGACACCTAAATCTGGCCACCAATGACCTCCAACTAGGCTTTTGACCCATTTCCACCTAAAGTGCACAATTTGGCCTAAAAACACTAAAATGCATTAAATGAGTTGAAATTGATATATTCAAGTGCTCATTTTGGCTAGAGTAACATTAAATGTGGCAATGTAATTTATGGGCTAGCTAACTTTGATCAAATCATTTCGAGTCAAAATGCCAATTTTACACCTAGGTGCTCTGGATTGCTCTTTTCTGTCAAATCTCTACATGAGACACATGCCTTTGTTATTTGGTGTTGGTAACATCCTAAATGGGATAATGGATCTAATGCATCTGACATTGAATTTCAATTCTAATCTAGTCAAATTTTGGACCAATAATAAGACATTTTGACCAATTTGATTAATTTGTGCACCAAGAGCCAAAATTTGCACTAAAGTTGAATAATCATGTTTTAGGCTAATTAAATCAAATTAGGGACTTAAGTTAATTTTTCATGGAACTTGTTGAATAAATCTTTAATGGAAATTTATTTATATTAACTGCATCATCAAGTGACATCATCATATGGGATGGCACCCATAAGCCATAAAAGCATAAAATATCAAGATTATGGGTCTCCCAAGCCTCATCAAGACCCTCCATGCCTATTCAATACCCCTCTATCCCAAATATTAATGGGGATTTTTGTAGAATTAAATTCATATTTGGATTCATGGCCACACATCTCAATCTTGAGATGGATGGTCATAGTTGATCCTCAAACCATTCCAAAAATTTATAAATAGGAGGCCTTGCCTATTGAATTTTAAGCTCTTTTATGCCAAACTTATAATGCCCAAATGCATTCAAAAATCATTACATCTTATTTTTATAATGTCAAATTGTTGAACCACACCAAGCCAAGCCAAATCCAAAGGTGCCAAGAGGAGATGAAGGTATTCACACTCCATTGAATAAGATCTCTTGAAGCACAAGCCAAGCAAGCCAAAGAAGGAGCCTTTTGGAGCAATCAAGGATTTGGTAAGAAATTGGTGTTTTGTGGTCATATTTATTATTTCTTTCCATTTTTAGTTATGTTCTCAAATGGCTTTCCCTCACTAAGCTCTCCCTAGTAACTAGGCCTAGAGATGTATGATAGTGTGTTGGTTTTTAAATTTGATTTCATTTTGTCACTAACAAGATACTAACACCTCTGTTGAGTCAAATTCCTAGTTCACACTATGTATCACAAGTTTTAAGTTTGAATCCTTGATGCCAGGATAACCTGTGTGTGGGCTACTCTAGATATGATATATATCTTTATGTGAACTTGTTTTAAGGAAAAAATCCTTTTGAAACTATAATGTGGATCATCTAACTCTTATTGAGATAAAGTTTTATAAAATATGAAACCACTTACTATTCAGTTATGAAAACCATTAGGAGGGAACAACCCTTATGGTTAAATGGTTATTTGAATAGTTTTGATAAGCATGACTATAGCATTGGATTAGTATGACTTTACTTTCTTCAACACATTTATTTCAGAGAAATTCTTACTTATTGAATCTAAGAAGGAAATTTGATAAATTTGTGTTTGGAAGGGTTTATATTGGCTATCTCCTATTTCATTTTTCCATTGTGATAGATGTTTTGGGGAAACTAACTCAGTCAGATGAGTTGTGGAGGTATGAATTAGGTGGTGAAGTAAACCTTGAAATAAGTCTAAAATACTTGGTTTCTTCTCACTTTTTAAATGATATTTTCCTATAGTTACCTGTATATTTGTGAGTTTGTAAAGAATCTCTTATTATGAAAACTCTCCAAGCTAACATTGGAGTTTGACAGGTACAAGGAAAGATTCAAGGGACATAGCAACTAATTTTGTTATTTTCAATTCCCTTAATTACCCTCAGGTAATGTGTATTATACATTAGTCACCTTAGGATAGATAAATTCTTTGCATGTTTTTATACTTGCATGTGCATCTAAGTCCCATAGTAATATGAGAAATGTTTATATTAAAAACTTTATGTACACACATGTATGTTTCTAAGTCATGTCATGTAGGTGTACTTTAAAAAGACCCATAAATGGGTAATGTTTGTAAAATTTAAGCATACATGTGTGTAATTTATTTATAAATCTTATAGGTGTATTTAGCACAATGATTTCCCTTGTGTGACAATAAGGAGAATACCTTAAACTTCATGCAATGCAAGGGTTGAGAGAAGTCACCAGAGTATGATTTTTGGGTAACAAGTCATTTGGTAGAATGGATATGGAGTTTAATTGACTCTCCATATATAGGTTGAAATTTTAGTTGGACAGTTGACTTATTATAGGCTTCTATATGATTGGTGTGATGTAGAAATCCATGTAATAGGTTTAGTTAGATTATTGGTAATTTTGAGGACAAAAGCCTCTTTGTGCGGAGGTTTGATCCAGAAGACTATGGTCACCATTTTTGTCAGTAATTTAAAAAATGTCGAGATACAGAGACGATAATTGGTAGAGCCCACTTTTATGATGGAGGACTCTATCACCATGTATGGTAATAGTGTTTTATTAATTTCATAATTACACTATTTTTACCATACAATTATTTTGGTACTTCTAGTTGTGACACATGGCAGGATGGGAATCAATTGGAGAGGCCCATGTGGTGGGTCTTTAAGCCACCATGTAGTATGCCACCACATCTTCTATTTACCAAGTTGTCAACCCAACTCACAGTTTAACCCAACTTGGCATATCAACACAACTCACATGTCAACTTAACTCGTAGTTGGTTTTACTTGCTCTTTACACTTGGCATAACTACCTTCTAATTCAAGTGCATATTTTGAGTTCATCACCAAATAACCAACTCATTATTGATGATTAGTTCAAGACTCAAACAAAATAAAGGGATTATACATGTGGCCAAAGCCATGATTAAATATGTTCTAAAAAGCTTATTTAAAAGCTTTATTACATTCTTATCCCACGAATGTGGGATTTTAAATAAATGCATGATTTTATTTAGCTAAGTCATTTGACCCTGGCTAAGTAAGGCAAGGTTATATATAGACACAAGGCTCAATCAAAAAGGATGGATGTCTATGAGGAGATAGAGGTAATGACAAAGAAGGAGATTTGAAGGGGTGTTGGCATAGAATGATCTCTACCCTTTTTGGAAGGTCATAGAATGACATTGAAAATTCACAGAGGAGTTGAGCCTAAGGAAAGAAATGGGTTAGTTCCTACTAGGTCGAGTGGCATTTTCTACTATATGGTCTTTGGCCATGAAAGAGAGATGAGGCAAGTTCATTATATGAGGTCTAAAATGGAAGTGAAGGATAAAATGAACTAGGATGAGGAATATGATAACTCGTATTGAGTTAAGCTTGGGATGACTAAGACCATGATGTAGTAAGGTATTTTAAGCCTAGACAGAATGGATTCATTTATTTGATAAAGTTTACACAAGATCTCGGATAGGCATGCAGTCTTGAATGGATAAGGTGACCATGTTTATCATGGAAATTCACCATGAGATTGACAGCATTCAACTCATAGTAGACATGTTTAATCTATTTGAATCGAGTCAAGTCTTGAATGAAAAAGAAGCCCATGTGAATGTGGAGATGTTGGTTAAAGAGCTTGTTGTTGGAGGTGTTGGGTAAATATTTTGCCAGTTAACTAACTGATGAGCCAAATAGGTCTTATCAACCACAGCAAGGGAAATTGGTCAGCTAGATGTGTAGGTTTACTACATCAAAAGGGGACAAATCTCTCCTCTCATCAATGGGAGGTTCCCTGTTAAATACGAGGAGCTATATACTATAAATATAAGTAGAAAATGACACTGAGGGTAGGATTACACCATCCATCTCTCTTTTTTTAGAGATGATGTTCACAAATAAAGGAGAAAATCTTGATGAAAACACTAAAGGCACTTCTCTTCTTTCAGAAGTGATCTTACAGGAAACAACAGGAGTTCTATCAGGTAGTGACAAAGAACCAAGTAACCAAGGTGCAGTAACTAGCAGGATGAAGTGTAACACAAAGTCTACACCTCAACTTCCCAAAGAGTGAAAAATAAAGGATGATAGGGGCACAAAGTCATCCCAAGATCCTTCACATAGAAATAGAAAAATAGATAAACACACTAAAGGCAATTGTAGATAGCACAAAGTCTTCCCACAATTGGCTTCAGGACACCTTCTTGATTACTTCTACTAGCTCTGCCTATTTCATTAACTAGACAAGAACACATTCAAAAGAGAGACATAAGAATAATCTCCTAAATGATACAAGTATAATAGCACAAAGTCTGAAAGTAACTTGCTTTCTCATTCAAACAAAGAAATATGAACAATAATCTGAGCTCAAAGTCTCAGTAATCACCTTTCAATTTTGGTAGAGCTTCACCTCTCTAATCTAAAAAGTCCCTTTTTGCATAAGACAAGAGATTACAATATATGGCTACCAAGGAAGACTTGATGCTTCTTTCCATGAAACGGCCCATGCTGTGGTCAATGCCTTCAATGCATTTTCAATTGTGTCAAGGGACCATGCTCGGAATAGTGTATTAGCCTTAACTATGGCACGGCAATTCATCTAATATGTCTCCTCCAAAGTATAGATTGTCTGGTCCTTTCTTCCTTAGTTGCATAGTTGTCCACTTCACCTTTACTTCATAGAATAAAAATAGGCCGCATCCTTGGTTTGGCATGCTAAGATGACTACTTGATGAACTGTTTCACCTACTGGAAATAACTCCCTTGAAGATATTTTTGATCTTTTTGTATTGTTCTCTCTTCCCTGTAGAGATTTGAGCTCTCGAGCTCTCTTTTTAGCTGGTCACTTGGTTCATTTTTTAAATTCTATGCCATATTCAAAAATAAATGGATATTCCATTACCTTAAATTTGACATATGTGGGGCCGTCAATGGTTGATAGGTGTTTGAACCATGTTGAACCATGAATCTTTGAACCTGTGAAAGTTCATTGGTTCCTATGGTCTTTATCAGTTCTCTAGTTCAATCATTGCCTTTGTTCATTCATTTCTTTGCTTGGTCTGGTTGAACCATCCTTTGAACTGGTCTTTGGAATCATCCATGTTCTTCCTTTTCTTGGATCAGTCTTTGAACCATTTGAACCTGTGAACCATTAAACTTTGAACTCTTTTATTTCAAGGTTCAATTGGTTCATTGGTTCATTCTCTACTTTGGGTCAATTGCTGCTCCCTTTTACTTTTTTAAATTCCCTTTGAAGCCTTTGAAATTCCTTCAGCCTTTTTTGTCTTCAAAACACCGCAAAGGGAAGGTGTCCCTTCAAGCTTTTAGAAAAGTCCTTTTTATTGGTGCTGAGAGCCTTTCACAAGGGTACCTACCCTTCGAGATCCTTTGGGTGGCCTTCATGAAGGCTATAATTCTCTTAGGCGGCTTTGATCCTTCGCTTCCTTCAAAAAAAATGTCCGAAGGAATTCCTTCAAACATTTTGTCTGAAGGACTTTTGCCTTAACAATTTTTTTGCGAGAACTTTTCTAAAAGAATTCCCACTTTCTGCCTTGTTCACTTTTTTGAAGAAAATCCTACCGAAGGAATTCTTTCAATTCCTTTGTTTGGTAATTTCCTCAAACAAAATGTCTAAAGGAAATCTTCCCTTTCGGCCTTTGAACAAATTCGAAGGAATTCCATCTTTTCTGCCTTCTTTTTTACCCTTGAACCAATGTTCCCTGCCCTCCACAAGGGCACCTATCTTTAGTTCACTTCCCTCCACAAGGGCATTTATTCCTTCAGCCTTAGGGTAGTCCCTTAAACCAACCGTTTGAACCTGTGAACCATTGAACTTTGAACTCTTTCAATCCAACGGTTCAATGGTTCAATCTCATTTGAAGCCTTCAAAATGTCTAAGTCTTTTGACCACTTGAACCAACCATGCGTTGAACCTTTGAACCATTGAACCCATTGAACCTTTGAACCAAAATGGTTCAAGGTTCAATGGTTCAATGGTTCAAGCCTTCCTCTTTTTGCTAAGTGTTTTGAAGCTGTCAAACCGTGAAGCAGTTGAACTTTATGAACTTTTGACAAAGTGCTTAACTCTTTAAGCTTGCTAACAACGTTGAACCTTGAACTCATTGAACCCTTGAACCAAAATGGTTCAAGGTTCAATGGTTCAATGGTTCAATGCTTTGTTTGAAGCTTGCCAATGAACAATTTTGGTTCAACCAAGGTATTGAACCAATCCTAAAATTTCCAAAGTGTTGGAAACTTGCCCCTTTGAGAGAGTTCACCTGTTGAAGCCTTTGAACCTACTAATCCCTTAACTAAAAAAGCTTGAATAATGAAGAATTTGAATGCTCAAAACAATTTTTTTTGAAGGGAAGATATAATTTTGGTCTGTAAGACCAAAATAGTTCATATGTTGTCCCAAAAATGGGTGACATTTTTGGGGACAATAGGAGGTTGAGTAGATGCATTGGAAAATCCACAAGTTGGGCTCTTGAACATGACCTCAAAGTCCAAGATGATAAATTGAGCATGTTAGTCTAATGGTAAAGATAGATCTGAGTCTGATGGTGAAGGAATTTCACCTACATAGTAAGGTCATTGGGCTAAGAATGGTTACTCTATGCTGTAAGATATGTATATGCAGGTTTCATATAAGGGAGAGACTACCAAGTCCTAAGTTCATTGGTCATGTCAAATATGTATTCCATCTGTAGATTTAATCAATGTGTTCAATGTCACGTTGATGCTTATGCATCGATCTTATCATGACTATTTTTATACATGATTCAATTCATGAATAGACTATCAAGTAGGATCATTAATCATGAACATAAATCAGATCAAACTTATGAGGAATTATAAAATGCCTAGTGAACTTTTAGACTAGGGATGAATGACATTTTATTCATTATAGAAATTCAATTTGAGGAAAAGCATAGTTTCTAAGGAAAAATACTTGAGCCAAAGTGGAGGTTATTAAATTGACTAGTATTTATATACATGTAGATCTATGGATGTGTGTTATGATTTCTTATGTGTTATGAGCCTTTTGGTCATATAGAAGGTATGTAATTGGGATTTTGTTTGATAATGCTTAGTCAAGATGTCAATTCATCTATTTTAAGTTTTTAACCCTAGATGAATATGTTGGCAAAATGAAGCCTCTATTATTATGTGTTTATGCATGTATTAATAGATACACGAAGACTTGAGTCTATCTTAAATCATTTCCTCTATGGTGATAGATAAGAATGTATTTGAGTTACTATGTCAAAACTTGTGACTGGTTATATTTATTTCCTTTATTTATTTTAAGGGTTATGGCCTTGGAGGATGTAAATAGTTATAGGGATAATATCAGGAGATACAGCTCTCTGATAACTAGATGCACTCATATTTAATATTGTGCCCCTTTTTAAGAGTTTTAGAGATACTCTAAAAGGAGAAAACATACCTGTATGCATGGAGAAGGATGAAGAGGTGATATAGAATAGAACAAGATGTTTTGTTGATCAATTATAGAGTCTTTATGCAATCAGGTTTTCAACACTATTATAGGTGTCCAAAATCCATATTTGATGTACATTTTAAATCAATATTTGCATCTTTTAAATGGATCAAATTGTAATTAAGCAATCTTAAAGATGTAGCCCAAGTGATGGGTGAACTCCATTATCATGTTTGGTGTCAACTTTCCTTTTAGTTATTTTAGAGTTCATTTCATTCAATTCAGTGAATGAATGGATTAATGAGACATGAAGATTAATTGTGGGAAAATTATAAAAAGACACAAAACAAGATTTTTAAATGTAGAAATGAATTTATAAAGTTTGTCAGTTTACTTATATTCATTTTTAAAACATTCCACTACCAATTTATATGTTCTTAAATGGAAATTGATAATTTTAAAATCTGATATTTAACTGTTTGTTTTTATCTGAGAATTAAACTTGGTTTATGGATCAATCCACCCATAGGTTTGTAGACATGTAGGTGGACATTCATGGATCATAAATCTCATGTTGAAGGTGTTCAATGAGTGGACAGACCTGGTGTAGACCCCTAAAAACTCATCTAACCATGATAGATATCACTACATCAGTGTAAAGAGCAAGAGTGAATACATAAACTCCAACCTTCATATATGAGACTTGTACATGAAATGAATTCAGCTACGGGCCTATAAATATAATTGGACAATTTTGGGACTACATAGTGTTTAGTAAGAGGTCTATAGACCTATTAAAGGAATTATAAGTAGGTTACATGAGTTGTCATAATCATAGAGTAAAAATACTCAATAAATGGTTTCTAATAACCTATTCAAGTAAAAGGAGACCTACAGGTTTTAGACTTGTAGGTCCTCATTTTGAGCCAAAAGCCATTTGCTCACCTGAAGGAGGATATATAAAGATAACATGACTCATCATAGGTATTAAAGAAGCCACAAATAAATGAGATCACCTAAGCTATCTGAGGGTCAAAAGAAGGTTGAGATGATTGATGTCATAGTCACTAAAGGAACCTACAAGCCTAGACACTCATACACAGGCCTGTATATGAAAATAAGAAGGGAAAAGCTTGTAGATGCCATGAGAGGCCAATGGTATTTTAATATGGTAATAAGGATAAAAGGATAAATTTATAATATTTTTTAACTATCAAGGTGCCCAAATGATAAACAAATGAATGCCTATTCTCAAACTACAATTAGGATACTCATGCAGAGAACTACAAGTCTATTTGAGGATATATTTGAAAAATACCAATGCCTAGGTGAATGAGAGTTATAATTACCTTAGGATGTGGTCTAAAACATGCAAAACATTCTCACTTCAAGTGGAGCCTATAGTGAAGGATCAAAAGGTAAAACTCAACAATGAGGGTTTGAGAGACCTACAACACCTAAAACCCTTAAAGGTCTATTACGGTAAATGAGATCAAGCCTTGAGAACATGAACACTTATAAATGTAAATGAAACACATTGAATCATGGAGAGGGATGTCTTAGACATAATGTATATGTTTTAGACCAAAATTTTGTAGTTTGAGAGGTGTTATTCTTATTAAACTCTGCCCTCAGTCCTCATACAACTAACCACCCTAAGAAGCTATTTTTGATTGGTCAATACTCTTTGTAAGAGTCGTATGGTGTTAAAATTTGATTGGAGGATATAGATGGTATATATAAATTTAGGTCCTTAGAATTGTTTCAACCCATCACTCCCATACCTGTATGAATCATCCCTAAGACCAGAGGTTTCACCAAACCATGTTTTGCCTTGTGAAAGAGTTTGAAGGTCATATTATTTTTCTCAAAAGTATACAGAGGGTTTTCATGTGAGCTCAAGCTCATAGGGGATGTTGGACGGGTCTCCTTACTCCCATTTTATGGTATTTTTTTTGGATTAATCCCCTATGTTTTATGAACCATTATTAAGATGGTAAGCACCTTAAACCCTTGTTAAACCCTCCTAAAGGACTTGATGAGATAAAGGATGGTTTTAATGCCTTCATATGGACTATTATGGATTTTAAAGATCTAAATGACTCTCCAAACTCCCATGAACACCTGAATAACACAATTGATAATACACTTAAAGGGTACATTATATGGAATAGGCTAAATAAGTCCATTTGTAACCCTATTTGTGAATATTCGAGGTGGTGTTGAGCATAAAATAAATTAGAGATGCTTGGTAATGTTAGGTTGTGGAGCTAAAAGCTTCACTGATGCAAACAGGAGAGGAGGTTGCTGAAGGTTGCTGAGTTGCAGAGAAGCTGGGGTCGGTCTGATCAGCCGACGTCGGTAGGATAGCAGAGAGAAGCAACCGACGTCGGTCATATATCGGCCGATGTCAGTCACCTCTAGGCAGACAGGGACCGACGTCGGTCGCCTGTGTGGTTCGACTGCGAGTTAATTAAGGGCAGTTGGTTAACGAACCAAGTGTTTACATGATGAGTGCTAATTTTAGACTCATAGCTGCAGATCTAATTATTGTAATTAGATGTCTAATTATTATTTGGATGAGATCTATATAATAGACTCATGGTTGTATTGGAAAACTGTTCTAGTTTGAGTTGAGCAAAGTTTGTTCCTTCTGTGTGTGAGGTGAGCAAGGGTGTTCCTCCTAGTTCCATAGCAGTACCAGGGCAAGTGCTGGTTTTGGAGAGTCAGCAGGATTCTTCAGGAGTGTAAGATCTTGGTCACAGTTGCATGGCCTATATAGGAGATCTACATGGTAAGTAAGATCGTTGATCTATAGGTGTATGTGTGTGCAAGGTCAAGGTTCACAGGTGAGCAGAACCGTTGTTTGATTTGCAGGTGTGCAAGATCATATAAACAGCAACACAATAGGGAGCAGTATCAGGCAGGATCTACTTGGAGTACAGGTGTGTACTCGGATAGAGCAAGAGAGGAAGGCAAGGGAGTTCCTTCCATAAGTATGGTCTGTTGAATTATAGGTTGTTGCAGATTCATGGGAGATCTACTTGAAGTACCTTGAGTACTTGTGGAGCACGTGGAGTGCTTGTGGAGTGCGTGGAGCACTTGTGTTGTGCGTGGAGCACGGGAGGTGAACACCAACTCTGTATTTGAGTTGGGTGTTGGGACCTGAGAGGGAGAGCTTTGGGGAGAAGAATTACTGTTCACTTGAGGTGTGGCGAGCCTCTAAAGAGGTGGTGGAGAAGAAGTGGCATCTTCTTTATTGTATTCTTTTCTGTATAAAGTGTTAATACAAGTTGTGTATTGTCTCTCATATGCTGTGTTATTCTGAATTCTAGTTACTTGGTGAATCTAGTTAATTTCCACATATTAAGTTGCTTGGTTTGGTAATCAAATTGTGTGCTTCTGGTTTATTTCTCCCAACAAGTGGTATCAGAGCTAAGGTTGCAGGAAGCAGGGTTGTGTTTGGTTACAGGGCACTCTCAGGGGTTTCTGATCGAGTGGGAGTAGAGCAACGGCAGATCAAAGTAAGCTAAGAATGGAGGAGTTGAAAAGCACAGATGGTCACTCACGGTCCTATGGAAAGAAAGAGCAGGTAAAAGAATATTGTTGGTTGGTAGTAGATCAGCATGAAGAAATTGAAGAAGCAGATGTAGCAGGTGTTGTTGCACAGGATGCTCTAGGAGATTTCTTGGATAAAGTTGAATCTTGGATAAAAGATTCGGTTGCCTCTTTCCATGCAGCCCCAGGTAGAGGAGCTGGTGAGCCTTGCCAAAGGATTGGCAAAGGGGAAGTGAAGCTGAAATTGCAGGTGGCCAACACACAGGTGTTGATGAAGGTCATGCAGGTCCCAGGTCTGGAGATATGGCTAATTTCTTCAAAAAGATTGGGTGATGAGAGATGCACAAGAACTCTCACAGCGGTAGCACTTGAATTAGCTGGTGGTAAGAAAATAGGTATACTTTATCTACTTGTTTATATTACTGATTCTTCTTCTGTTGCGGAGACGTGGCTTCGTAGGCTTGGTCACATGAGCAGGAAGGAGATGCATGTTCTTAAGCGGAAGACGGATATATTTGACAGGCTTAAGAACTGGAAAGCCTTGGTGTTCTTGGAGGAGATGGCGGACAGAGTTCAGTGGATGAGGCTGGATACATCTGAGCAGTGCAG
The DNA here is from genome assembly GCA_037957365.1 of Torreya grandis. NCBI lineage: Eukaryota > Viridiplantae > Streptophyta > Pinopsida > Cupressales > Taxaceae > Torreya > Torreya grandis. Next base: position 19,996 of record JARHVA010011195.1, on the reverse strand, counting down.
TTTGGACATGGGGATTGATTCAAAGGAGCTCACGGGTAAAAAGTCATCACTCACAAGTGAACACAGACACCGATGTCGATCAGGAGGAACCGGCATCGAACAGACAGGTGCCGATGTCGGTCAAGTGCAGACCGAAGCCGGTAGTGTCAGGCAGAGTAAGACCGACATCGGTCAGGGGATTGACGTCAGTAGTAGGTAAGACCGATGTCAATCAGGAGGACCGACGTCGGCAGCAGGGACACCAACGCTGGTAGGTTGGTAGTCAGGGACAGATGCATGGGAACCGACGTCGGTCAGATGCAGACTGTGGGGTGGCCGAGGTCGGTCACTGTAACGAATTTTGGGTGGACAACATGTTGTCAAGGAGTCTCAAACACCCATACGAAGGACTGAAGGCGTAAGTAGGCCCTCAAATTCATGTTCCTCTTCTTTATACATGTTGTTAATTGTAGAGCAGGAAGGATCCAGGAAACAGGTGTGAGCTTGGCATGGATGAGGATGTGATTCCTTGGAGGTGAACCAAACAGGTGTGTCTTGGTAGGGTTGCTAGCAGGAAGAAAGCACAGAGACGAATGGATTCCTTAGTAGAAGAATAGAGAGAACGGATACGTGAGACGGAAGACTAGGTATATGGTCTTGTGGAGCTGCAGGACAGTGGTACAGGTTTTGACAGGTGGAGGACGAAGCATGGCTTCAGTCAGTGTCAGGTAACTACTGTGGTTTGTCTTACCAGGTGGATGATGAGTCATGACATCATTCTGTTGCTGTATGTGGATAGTATGCTAGCTAGCAGGGTTTGTACATACAGGGTTTTGCTGAGCTAAGGGTAAGATCAGTTCAGTGGCATGTCAGGAGGAGTTTGGAGCAGCGGAATTCTTTGACATGGGAGGCATGGAGATCACAGGTTGATTTTGTCTCGAGTGGGAGCTGATGTGAATCAGGTGTTGGCGAGGTTCGGGATGCAGAGCCGGAGCACACTAAGGGATGGACAGGTACAGTGTCTGAAATCACATGAGGTCTGGTATAGACTTGAGTATTCCCATGTAGTGGGAGCTGTCAGAGTTAGGAGCCAATTCGGGGAAGTGGGTTCTCAAGTTTTTGAGAGGGACCAGCAGCAGGTATACATGCAGGGTCAGGACTTCACTACATGTGTTTGTAGGTTCGGATGTGGCAGGGTACTTGGATGATAGGTGGTACACCACGGGATGTGTGGTGAGTTGTCTTCAGGATTGAGCTTAAAGAGGGATACAAACCAAGAAACAGATTAGACGGAGTACAGGTATAGGTACAGTGCAGCTGTTTATCTCCAAGTGGGAGATTGTTAGGTTGTGGAGCTAAAAGCTTCACTGATGCAAATAGGAGAGGAGGTTGCTGAAGGTTGCTGAGTTGCAGAGAAGCTGGGGTCGGTCTGATCAGCCGACGTCGGCAGGATAGCAGATAGAAGCAACTGACGTCGGTCATATATCGGCCGACGTCGGTCACCTCCAGGCAGACAGGGACCGACGTCGGTCGCCTGTGTGGTTCGACTGCGAGTTAATTACAGGCAGTTGGTTGACGAACCAAGTGTTTGCATGATGAGTGCTAATTTTAGACTCATAGCTGCAGATCTAATTATTGTAATTAGATGTCTAATTATTGTTTGGATGAGATCTATATAATAGACTCATGGTTGTATTGGAAAAGTGTTCTAGTTTGAGTTGAGCAAAGTTTGTTCCTTCTGTGTGTGAGGTGAGCAAGGGTGTTCCTCCTAGTTCCACAGCAGTACCAGGGCAGGTGCTGGTTTTGGAGAGTCAGCAGGATTCTTCAGGAGTGTAGGATCTTGGTCACAGTTGCATGGCCTATATAGGAGATCTACATGGTAAGTAAGATCATTGATCTGCAGGTGTATGTGTGTGCAAGGTCAAGGTTCACAGGTGAGCAGAACCATTGTTTGATTTGCAGGTGTGCAAGATCATATAGACAGCAACACAACAGGGAGCAGTATCATGCAAGATCTACTTGGAGTACAGGTGTGTACTCGGATAGAGCAAGAGAGGAAGGCAAGGGAGTTCCTTCCATAAGTATGGTCTGTTGAATTGCAGGTTGTTGCAGATTCATGGGAGATCTACTTAAAGTACCTTGAGTACTTGTGGAGCACGTGGAGTGCTTGTGGAGTGCGTGGAGCACTTGTGTTGTGCGTGGAGCACGAGAGGTGAACACTAACTCTGTATTTGAGTTGGGTGTTGGGACCTGAGAGGGAGAGCTTTGGGGAGAAGAATTACTGTTCACTTGAGGTGTGGTGAGCCTCTGAAGAGGTGGTGGAGAAGAAGTGGCATCTTCTTTATTGTATTCTTTTCTGTATAAAGTGTTAATACAAGTTGTGTATTGTCTCTCATATGTTGTGTTATTCTGAATTCTAGTTACTTGGTGAATCTGGTTAATTTCCGCATATTAAGTTGCTTGGTTTGGTAATCAAATTGTGTGCTTCTGGTTTATTTCTCCCAACAGGTAAGCCTAGAAAATGATATCATTATCTCCCACACACCTCTATAGGTCTCTTGAAGTAGCCTTAGTACCTTTTAAGTAAATAGTTTAGACCTAGAAGAGTAAATGCACCATTTTGATAACTAAGAAGCTCTATTGTAGACCTATGAAGTACTCTTAGAGGAATTTATTCTAGCGTCTGAGTTGCCTTATGATGTTTTAGGCACCAAAAAATAAAAATAAAACATTGAAACTTATTAATTCCTTTGAAAACCACTCAAGTTGCTTCCAATCATGAGCATGCCTCTAAGCTAGGGTTTTGACCATTTCTTGGTCCACCCATCCATACAAGGTTACAAAACCTAAAATTTGGTATGGAGCATGGTTTGAGGGTATATAAAGTGAATTAACCATTTAATGGAGGTTTCACATGTGTGGAAGGTTAATCAAGAAAAATATCAGTTTCATAGGACTAGAAGCCTAACTAAGGCCTAATTGGAAAGAGAAAAAGGGCAAATAAGTACACTTCCCTACATCAATATGGCAAAAGGTGATTGAAGGAAAAGTATTCCTTATTTTAGATGATAATTTTCAAGGTTTTTTTAACATCTAATAACCATCATTTGAATAATAATAATCCCTTATTGCTAAACATTTAAGCATGGGGAAATATACAAACAAGGATAATGTTGATCAAAATGTGTTTATAAGGGTATAAATACAAATTGGAATTAGTCACAATCATCTATCCAAGTTAACTTAATAATGTCCTTTTGTAAGTGAATTCATATCCTTTTATACTTACTTCACAAATATATACAAAATTTCTTGAAGAAGGGATACTTTCATATGTTCATGGTTCATATTACTAACTGTAGAGTAGATTTCTTTACTGATGCAGGAGCATCATTGTGCTTGGAAATTTATTTAACATGTTAGTTTCCTACCATTTCTTTATTTTTAAAATTTTTCAAATTTGTCTATTTTCAAATAAAACAAAACCAATATCTTACCTCTGTGGATTTTAAGTCTGTTGGGTGAGATATCTGGCGAACTGATTCTTCTTATGTTAGAAGAATCATTTTCATCTTGTTTTGGAGGTTGTTGTTGTTTAGCTTAACATAGGATCGGTTATCTAAGTGATAACCATATACTTTGTATGGGGATTTTTGGGTGACAAGAAAAAGGGGATATGTGTTGGCAATTAGAGCAGGGGCACGAGGGGAGAAGGATCTGCAATTCGCAGACCAACATAGATGTAATCTTCTTATTTTATTAATTAAAAAAATGAGTGTTATTGAATAAAATGTGGCTGTTGGCTAATGAAACCATGAGATTTCTCTACTGGAACGTTCCAATGTTTGGGTCAGGTTCTTGTTGGGATGCAAAGAACTGCTGGGTCATTTGAAGTGTAGGTTGCAATGGAATCTAACGCTGATTAGATACCACCACTGATCGTGCCACAGTTTGGTCAAGAGTCAAATGGTGAGTCACCCAAGTATTTCAATACATCATTGGATGCATCGACCCAAATATAGCCCTGTATGAATGCGAGTAAGGTATAAGGAAATGCAGTTCTGCAACACACATATATTCTCTTGAGTTTGTTTTCTAGTCATCATGGCAGCTCATTGAAATCTGTTTAGTTGTGAATGATGAGCACCAAGACAGATATGTCCAGTTCTGTAAAGACATCATGTTGTGCAATTCCTGAATGAGTTAATATAAATGATGATATAAGTTGTTAAGTGTATTTTTGCCAATTTTTTGATCTATATGATTCAATCCATCTGTGTCCTTCAACATTGTGACTGTAAGTGATCCGTCATGACCTGTGTTTAAATCCCTATTATGTGTTTCAATGGCATTGTAAGTGAGTAATTTACCAGTATATGAAGCAAGCTTGAATTTATGGACTCTACAGGCATGAATCTATAGACTCTATAGGCATGAATCTATGAACTCTATAGGCTTGCATATACAAAGCACAGAGTGAAGTCTAGGGATAGTCTGTTTGTATTCTAGAGGGATTAGTTTCATCATTTGGTATCAGAGCCCAAAGGATTGTGCACAATCTAAAGATCCAAGAGGAGAAGAAGTGAGATGGCCATGAGAGTTAGAAATAGAGGTAGAGTTAGAGGAAGGAGACCTAGAGGATAGGTTGCACTGGTAGAAGAGAATAGGAATCTGACAGCTAGGCTACAAGACCTAGAGATGGCTCAAAGAAGAGGCACTGACATGGGTGAAGTCAATGATAGAGAAGAGGAGCCACCAGAAGATGAATTGGTGGTGGAAGAAGAAACAACTGAAGAGAGGTTAATCAGAGCCATTATGAAGGTGAACACAAAGCCAAAAATGGAGGTTCCAATGTATGAAGGTAATTTGAATGTGGAAGAATTAATTGATTGGATTAATGCATTAGACAAATACTTTGAGTATGAAGGAATTGAAGAAGATGAGAAGAAAGTCAAGTATGCCATGACAAGGCTAAAGAGCCATGCATCCCTGTGGTGGGATGGAGTGCAAGAAGAAAGAAGAAGGAAAGGGAAGCCAAAGATTAGAAGCTGGGATAGAATGGTAGCAAAAATGAAAGGTAAGTTTATGCCTTAAGATTATCAAGCCAATCTTTTTAAGCAATTATAGAATTTGAAGCAAAAAGAAATGTCTGTGAAAGAATACACTGAAGATTTTTACAGGTTGACTATAAGATCAGGTCATATTGAGGATGACACAGAGAAGGTAGCTAGATCCACTAATGGTTTGAAATTTTCTATTCAAGATGAAACTAGTCTTCTCATTCCTAAGACAGTTGAGGAGGCATATCAATTTGCCTTGAAAGCTAAAGAGAAGATTGCAAGGAAACAAACATCCTTCTCAAGAGGAAGGGGTAGATCCAACAGAGGTAGAGGATTTCAAGGAGGTAGAAGACAGATACAAACATCTCAAGAAGAGGCCAGCAGCTCACAAAGTTCAAGAGGCAGCTATACACCAAGAGGAAGAAGGCCATACCAAGGATATCAAAGAGAAAGAGGAAGATTCATGGGCAAATGCTTTAAGTGCAACAAGTATGCAGGACACAGGGCATATGAGTGTCCATATAACCCTTCTATCAGCCATGAGAGGGGTGTACATATGACCCAAGGTGAAGAACAAAATGTAGAAGTTGCAGCAACTTATGAAGATACCCCAGAAGAAGGTGAGTCTCTTTTAATGAAAAGAATCTTGTTAAAGCCAAATAAAGAAGTTGTAGAACCACCTCAAAGGAAAAAATTATTTAGAACCACATGTAAAAGTAAGGGGAAATGCTATAAGGTCATGATAGACAGCAGAAGTACTGACAGTCTTGTGTCAACTGAGATGGTGGAGAAACTAGGCTTGAAGAAGGAGGTACATCCTACACCTTATCAAGTCTCTTGGCTAAAAAGGACACAAACTCCTAGTAAGTGAACAATGTAAAGTAGATATTTAGATAGGAACATATAAAGATCAGATTTTATGTGATGTCATGCCCATGGATGTATGTCATATCTTGCTTGGAAGGCCTTGGCAATTTGACAGGAAGGCTATGCATGATGGAAGGCAGAATACATATATGTTTGAAAAGGATGGGATCAAGCATACACTCACACCATTGAAATAAGAGGCTTCTGCTGTTGTAGGATAGAATTATAAAGTATTGATAGTGAGTGGTAAAGAGTTTCTACATCAAATGAAGAAAGAAGTGGTAAACTTTGATGTGATTGGTAAGCCAAGGAGTGTAGTCACTAGTACTAAGTTGATTGATTTGCCTTTAGAGATTCAAGATATGTTGAATGAGTACATTGAAATTGTGGTATATGATTTACCTAATGAGTTACTACCATTGAGAAGCATTAGCCATCACATAGACTTGATTACAGGAGTAAATCTTCCAAACAAGGCTGCCTACAGGTTGACGCCAAAGGAAAGTGAAGAGATCAAACACCAAGTTCAAGAGTTATTAGATAAAGGATTGGTAAGAGAGATTTTAAGTCCTTGTGATGTCCCCATATTGTTGAGTCCTAAGAAGGATGGGAGTTGGAGAATGTGTACAGACTCCAGAGCAATCAACAAGATTACTATCAGGTATAGATTTCCATTGCCTAGAATTGATGATTTACTTGATTGTTTAAGTGGAGCTACATATTTCTCTAAGATAGACTTGAAAAGCAGTTACCATCAGATTAGGATAAGAGAATGGGATGAATGGAAAACAGCCTTCAAGACCAATGATGGACTCTATGAGTGGTTGGTTATGCCATTTGGCCTAACCAATGCACCAAGCACCTTCATGAGGCTGATGAATGAAGTACTGAAGGAGTTCACTGGTAAGTTTGTGATAGTATATTTGGATGATATTTTGGTGTTTATTCAAACTAAGGAAGATCATTTGAAACATTTGAGGATGGTATTGAGTAAGCTACATGAGGAGAAATTGCTAATCAATGTCAAAAAGTGCAGTTTTTTGAAAATAGAGTTGATATATTTGGGGTTTGTGATTTCAAAAGAAAGATTGAAGATGGATAAGGAAAAGATTAAGGCTATACTTGAATGGCCTACACCTAGGAGCACATATGAGGTAAGAAGCTTTCACGGTTTGGCTAGCTTCTATAGGAAATTCATAAGAAATTTTAGTGGGATTGTTGCTCCAATGATAGAGACAATCAAAGGTGATAAAAGAAGTTTTTGTTGGATTGAGGCTGCTGATAAGAGTTTCAGATTATTGAAAAAGAAGGTAACTGAAGAACCAATCTTAACCTTGCCTGATTTCAATAAGCTTTTTCAAGTAGAATGTGATGCTAGTGGGACTGCAATAGGCATTGTTTTAAGCCAAGATGGGAAGCCTATAGCATACTTTAGTGAGAAATTAAGTGATGCTAAGAAGAAATATTCAGCCTATGATCAAGAATTCTATGCTCTTGTATAGGCTTTGAAGAAATGGAGGCATTATCTTTTGCCTAAAGAGTTTGTTTTGTTCACTGACAATTATGCTTTACAGTTCATTAGCAATCAGAATAAGTTGAATCAAAAGCATGTCAAATGGATTGAATTTTTACAAAGTTTCACATTCACTATTAAGCACAAGAAAGGACAATCTAATAAGTTTGTAGATGCTCTAAGTAGGAGAAATCTGATCATGCAGGAGTCTCAAGTAAGTATTTTGGGATTTGAAGATTTGAAGGAGCTATATAAGGAAGATCCAGACTTCAAGGAACCATATGAAGCTTGCATGAATCTAGTGGGGGTTGATAGAAGTCCTTAGATAGATTTCACGGTCCAAGAGGGTCTGTTGTTTAGAGGTAGCCAGCTTTGCATTCCCAAGAGTTCCATGAGAGAGAATTTGTTGAAGGAAAAACATAGTGGCAGCTTATCAGGACATTTTGGGCAGAATAAGACATTAGCACAATTGAGTGCTCATTACTATTGGCCAGGTATGGGTACTAATGTCAAGAAATTTGTTGAAAGATGTAAAACATGCCAATATGCCAAGGGAAGTAGTCAAAACGCAGGTTTGTACCAGCCACTACCCATTCCAAATAGGCCTTGGGATTCAATAAGCATGGATTTTGTACTTGGCTTGCCAAGAACTCAATAAGGCCATTATTCCATATTTGTTGTGGTAGATAGGTTTTCAAAGATGGCTAATTTTATTCCGTGTTCAAAAACAAGTGATGCTACCCACATAGCTAATCTATTCTTTCAAGATGTTGTTAGATTGCATGGATTGCCTAGAAGCATTATTTCTGACAAGGATACCAAATTTATTGGGCACTTTTGGAGAACTTTATGGAAGAAATTGGGTACACAATTGAGTTTCAGTTCAGCCTACCACCCCCAAACTGACGGCCAAATAGAGGTTGTCAATAGGAGCTTGGGCAACATCTTGAGAAGCTTGGTAAGTATGCATCCAAAATAATGGGATCTTGCACTTGCACAAGCTGAATTTGCCTATAATGATTCTCCTAAAAGAAGTATAAGATTGAGTCCATTTCAAATTATGTATGGAATGCATCCAAGAGGTGTGTATGAGTTAAGAGATCTAAGTAGCATGGAGACAAGGAGTGCTAATGCAGAAGAATTTGCCAATGCCATGCAAAATTTGCATGAACAGGTAAAGAAGAAGCTTGAAGAAAACACCATCAAGTACAAGCTAAGGGTAGATCAAAAGAAAAGAGAGGTCAGTTTCAGTATTGGAGACTTTGTTCTTGCTCATCTCAGAAAAGAGATGTTCCCAAAAAGGGAATACAACAAGCTAAAGGTAAAGAAAATAGGACCATGCAAGGTAATAAGGAAGTTTTCTAATAATGCATATGAAATAGAATTGCCAAAAGGAATTGGAATTTCTCCAATCTTTAATGTTGCAGATCTATATCCATATAAAGATGAAGGACAACCAGCCAAAGAAACTAAAACAGAGGTAGATGAAGTTATCCAATGGGAGTAGCAACTACCAAAGGAAGTGCCAAAGGAGATTGAGAGTATTTTAGACAAAAAAATGGTTAAACAGACAAGGGACAAAGAATATTTCGAGTATCTATCTAAGTGGAAGAATCTACCAACTGAAGATGTGACATGGTTGACTACAAACGACATCCTTAAGCTGGGCACAAGCGTAAAAGCACTACTGAATAAAAACAAGTGAAGAATACTTCTTCTGCTCCTTGGAATAATGATGTAGGAGCATCACTGTGCTTGGAAATTTATTTAACATGTTAGTTTCCTGCCATTTCTTTATTTTTAAAAATTTTCAAATTTTTCTATTTTCAAATAAAACAAAACCAATAGCTTACCTCTATGGATTTTAAGTCTATTGGGTGAGATATCTGGCAAACTGATTCTTCTTATGTTAGAAGAATAGTTTTCATCTTGTTTTGGAGGTTGTTGTTGTTTAGCTTAACATAGGATCGGTTATCTAAGTGATAACCATATACTTTGTATGGGGATTTTTGGGTGACAAGAAAAAGGGGATATGTGTTGGCAATTAGAAAAGGGGCACGAGGGGAGAAGGATCTACAATTCATAGACCAACATAGATGTAATCTTCTTGTTTTATTAATTAAAAAAAATGCATGTTATTGAATAAAATGTGGCTGTTGGCTAATGAAACCATGGGATTTCACTGCTGGAATGTTCCAATGTTCAGGTCAGGTTCTTTTTGGGACGCAGAGGACTACTGGGTCATTTGAAGTGTAGGTTGCAGTGGAATATGACGCTGATTAGATACCACCACTAGTCATGCCACAGTTCGATCAAGAGTCAAATGGTGAGTCACCCAAGTATTTCGATCCATCATTAGATGCATCAACCCAAATACAGCCTTGTATGAATGCGAGTAAGGTATAAGGAAACACAGTTCTGCAACACACATATATTCTCTTGAGTTTGTTTTCTAGTCATCATGGCAGCTCATTGAAATCTGTTTAGTTGTGAATGATGAGCACCAAGACAGATATGTCCAGTTCTGTAAAGACATCATGTTGTGCAATTCCTGAATGAGTTAATATAAATGATGATATAAGTTGTTAAGTGTATTTTTGCCAATTTTTTGATCTATATAATTCAATCCATTTGTGTCCTTCAACATTGTGACTGTAAGTGATCCATCGTGATCTGTGTTTAAATCCCTATTGTGTGTTTCAATGGCATTGTAAGTGAGTAATTTACCAGTATATGAAGCAGGCTTGAATCTACGGACTCTGCAGGCATGAATCTATGGACTTTGTAGGCTTGCATATACGAAGCATAGAGCGAAGTCTAGGGACAGTCTGTTTGTATTCTAGAGGGATTAGTTTCATCATTTACTCTATGTTGTACTTAAATTTTTAGTTGAACACTGTAGTTTGGTCCCGACAATACCTTGGTCGTAGCAGTAGAATTGGAGTAGGGCGTGGTTTCATTCTTTGTCAAGTGTCAAAGTTAAGCAGAGGCTGCCAAGTGCCACCATTCGAGTACGGGCCTTTCTTTCTCTTTTGATCCTTTGTTCCAATTTTGTGTTAAGTGTTGAGTTCATGCAGAAGCCACTGCGTGTCGTCTTTTGAGGTATGAAGCTGACCAGCTGGCATCCTCTGAGGCCCTTTTGTAACTTTTTAAAGAATCACAGAACGTGCCACATATCTAGTAGCAGTTAAGTGGAATGCACCACATGTCAGCGTCTGAGCCTCATAGAGGCACCTGTGTTTCATTCTACCCTTTGGCAAAGACTTTCAATGGACCAAGTAGCATAGAAAGCAAAATGTGTCAGGTGGTAGTTGCAAAGACCCTAAGATCCCCTTTTGAAGAAATAGTGGAAGTCATTGCGTGTCAACTACAGAGATGCTTTGTTTTAATGCCTAGGTCTAGTGCTTTCCTTTAACGCATAAAGGTGTAACTTCATTTTGCTTAACTACTGAAGTACAATGGATGCTGCCAAGTGTCACTCTCTGAGTCCCTCTCTACTCCATAACCAGTAAAAGTAGAAGGCACCACACACCCCTAGACAAAGAAATAAAAGATGCCACGTGTCTTCTCAGAAGCAGTGGAGGCTGCCATGTGCCAATTCCTAAGAGACCATCTTTGAGCTTCATTGTTGAATAAAGGTTGTGGTGGGTCCTGATTGTTACTTCAAAATCTACAAAAGCTGCCAAGTGTCACCATTTGTAAAAGGTCTAGTATAGCCCCGAATAAAATTACACCACAGAATCACCAAAGAAAAGTGGAAAGGGTCACGTGTATCTGAAAATCCAGTGGAGAATGCCAAGTGTCATCTTCTGATGCCTTTTTAGTAATAAGAGGATTTTTAGGAAACTGACTAAGATTCTCCCATTTTCAACATAACAAAAGGTTTCATGTACCTATGGAGAGAGGGGTGAAATAGAGGGAAAATCGATTGGAATTAATTCGAGTAGATGGAATAGTTCCTCAGGTAGATTTTTGGAGTCCCCCAAAACATTGAAGGCTTCGTCTGTTTGTCCCTCGAAAGGAACGGATGAAGAATAATTGCGTGGGAAAAGGGGTGATCAAAGAAGACATCCAAGGCTATATAAGCAGCATTGTAAAATAAGAAAAGGGGGGGAATTATGTAGTCTTAAATTTTCTATAATTTTGGCCAGTAATACCATTTGCTCTTGTCTTAATTTTTTTAAGTTGTGGAGTTGATATAATCGTGCATGTTTTTGTGCCCTTTATGTGGCTAAATAAATTAAGGAAATTTACGATCCATGCCTTGGTTGGTGTTATCTGTGCAATTTATATAGTAATCTATGTTGTAGATTTTCTAGTGTTGTGATTGGAAATGTTATTTGCTTTTGTCTCATTTTTTGGAATCTGAGGCTCTACATAACTGTGTGTGACTTCTGCACCTCTTATGTGACTAAAGGATTTTTTTAAGAAGATTGAACACTATGCCTTTATTGACAATTCCTATATCTCAATAAAAGACTCCCCTATTTTAAGCCTATGTTTCTGTTATCCCACTCTTTTACATTGATCATGCACTTGTCTGCTCTTAAATGTAATAGAATCATAATAGTCTCATTGTGCTCAAGTTAGGATTACGATTACACTCAGGCGCATCACCATAGTTAGGTTTCAATTCTTGCATTTTGCATTGCTATTTAGTCTCCTATCCCTTTTCCCAACCCCCCATAAAATAGAAGAGACCAGCTTCTTTAAAACCTGGAGGTTATTTCAAGCCGCATTGTCCCATAGCTTGAAACTTCCCATTGTTGATTGGCTAAGACCCAGTGCAATTTTATGCCATCAATAGTTTTTGGCACGCCTGATGGGACTATTTTGAAGGTTCTTTCAAGACCACATGAACCAAAGAGCTACGAGGATTCAAAGCTATGGACCAGTCACCAGATCTCAATCTACTACAAATCTAGGTATTCTTTTGCCACCTCTGGTAGTTAGTCCAAGAAGAAGAGCTAACCAGTTTCTGCCAGTACCAAACATGGGAGCCAACGTCCCTCCAATAAATTATGTGAGCTAGAATACTAGTAGCCCCTTAATCCTCCCGACACCACCAGCTATTTATGACCCTATTCCAGGAAATGCTCTAAAGGCTCTACCCAAATTTTATGGGCAAGACTCAAAAACACCTATGGAACATCTTCAAGATGTATCAGATGTTTGTGCCATACATGGTGTCACAGAGCAAAATGTGGCCCTAAGGTTATTAGCAGCCTCATTCAAAGGAAAGGCCTTAGAATGGTATCAGTCTTTGACCCCAAATACCATTTCTACCTGGGACCAGCTTGGGGATCTATTTTTTGAAAGGTTCACAGAGAAGGGCAATAAGTCTTCCCTGTTACAGCAATTAATCACTATCCAAAGGGGACCTCAAGAGGACATGACTGACTTCAACACCAGATTCTAGAAAACTTGGGATAGAATCCCTATTGCAGCTAAGCCACCCTCAGGTATGGCCATAGTATTCTATCTCAAAGCTTTAAACTCAGATATATCTATTATGATTTAGCCATTGGGAGGACACACTTTGCCAGCAGCTTACGACCTTGTGGTCAGAGCTGAAAATCATTTAATCGATGCTGGAAAGTTACCTCTAAGGCCTCCCATGCCTATGTTCCCAGAGATTACCTTACCTTTACCTCAAGAGGTTCCTAAAGTTGTAAGCCCTCCTACGTCTATGTATGCTTACCCTTCATCAGCTACAAAGTAACCAGCCCCCGCTCAGTCATCCAAGATGGATGACATCAAGAGTATGCTAAGAACATTCTCCAATGAACTGATTAATATGAAGAGGCAGCAGAATACTTTCCCTAAGCGCCCTTATCAAAGCTATCAAGGGAATAGTTTTTCATTCCAACCAAACCAATATCAAGGCCCTCCAAGGCAGACCAATAATCAACTAGCAAATCAATTAGTTATTGTTCCCACACCCTCATAAACCATTCCTCCCAACTCAAACAAGGAGATGGTTCTAAGATAAAAAACTTATGTGGATGATATTAATGCTTGGCGTTTCCCTTGCAACGATGCTCACACCCCCAGAGATTGTCTTAGAGGTAATCTACAGCAAAGGGTAGTCGAGCAAAGAAGAATGGATGGCCAGTTTGCTAATACCAATAATAATCAAGCCTATCAATCTCTCGACATGCAAAATTTAGTGCTAGTGGCCCAAATGCAAGGGATGTCCTTGCAACAAGAGGAAGAAATAGCCCCAGAACATGCTTTGTTTTCATGGGTCAAGGATGAGGAAGCAATTTTCTTGAACAAAGCATTCACCTCCCAAAGGCCAGTAGTACAATCTAATTATTACACTAAATCAAAGAGGAGGATGGTGGAGCAGCCCGAGATTGCAAGTGGTCAAGTCAAGAATAATCCTCCATCTCAGGGGTAAAGGAGTGTGGCTATTAGACAAGATGTGCTGTAGTTGGTACGAGATCAAGGGATCTCCGTCTAGACTCAAGAAAGAGCGAGGTCTCCACATTACCAAAAAACTCAGTCTCTGGGACCAATCAATATTGTGGAACAATTAAAGAAGACTCTGGCACAAGTGTTGATATGGGATATTCTGGCAATTCTTGAACAAAAGACATTATTACAAGAAGCTCTGTAAGGGCAAGTAGTGCCCAAGGATGTTACCATGGAAGGACCTACTGGAAAGGAAAAGCTTAAGGAAATAGTTCCTCCAAAGATGATAGCCTTCGTAAACGATACAGCACAAGTAAATCCAAGCCAGAGCCTTCTATTTGACTTTGATCATTGGAAAGAAACTTCTGCATAATGCATTGATAAATTCAAGAGCTAGCACAACCATGATGCCCAAGCAAATAGCTGATGCCTTAAAAATAAATTATGAACCCCTTGCAAAAGGAGTTATGCAGCTAGATGGTAAAATAGTGCAAACCATAGCGAGGATTAAACAACTCCCCTTGTAGTTATACACATGTCCCAATGTAATTATCAACCAAGATATAGCTATCATAGATATCCCTCCTGTCTTTGGTTTATGTTTATCCAGAGACTTTATAGCAAAAATAGGAGGATACATGTCTCTTGACTGGTCCCACCTCATCCTAAGAACCAGATATGGTTTAAAGATGAAAATTCTATCTGAACCATTGTCCAAAAACCACATCACCAACAAGCCAACAACAAGGTTAGAATCAGATCATGCCATGTTGAATAAAGAAGAAAGAAATTTTGTTGAATAACTAGGTGACTGGACTGAGCATGATCAAGAAGAAGAAAATAACCAGTTGTTGGCTATGATGCATAGTGACCCGTATGGGAACTATGACTCTACTAGTTTGGGAACGTATGTCATCTTTGATGAGGATCAGGTGATCCCAAATGTTATAAGGAAGGAGGCACCTACTACTCAAGATTTAGAGGTCTAGACTTTGAATTTTGATGGAGCTAGAAGTAGACATGGTGCTGGAGCAGGAATTTGTCTTACTGCTCTAAGCAGTGATAAAATTTTAAGGGCTATTCGATTCCAATTTGCTTGCACTAACAATGATGTAGAATATGAATCTCTAGTACATGGGCTCTTGTTAGCCAAGAAAAAAGGAATAAAGAACCTAAAAGTAAAAGGGGATTTAGAGCTAGTAGTGAAGCGAATACGGGGAAAGGCAACGGCAAAGAATGTGAGAATGAGATCCTACAGGCATAGGATTTAGGATTTGATAGAAGATTTTGAAGCCTTCATATTGAGATAATCCCTAGCAGTCAAAACTCTGAGGCTGATAGGATGGCTCAGATAGGCTCACAGTTTAACCCAACAACTGGCCTACTGGTCAACAATGAATCAATAAAAGTTATAGTGAGGCCAAGCATCCCAAACAATGATCAAAATTGGCAAGTGTTTGAAAACGATGCCCAGGTGGTCTCCTTACAGCAATAAGATGAGTTTGTAGATCAGTTGTAAGCTAAAATTGAAGAGGCATATGATGATTAGATTATTTAATTAAGGACTAATAAGCTCCCTAAAGGATTGATCACTTTAGAAAATTTGTTTGACCTAGAGGATGTAAGCCTGGAAAAGAAAAGGTTCCAGGTAGATAAAGCAGACTATTCTGAGGTAGAGGTGAGTGACGGAAAGAGACTAAAAGTCAAAAAATTTGCAACTCAGGAAGAGAAGGAAATTTTGAGACTATAATTGAGTTGTGCCAAAGGTATGATAGAGTCATAGCTTGGAGCTATGAAGACCTTCATGGATACAACAGAGACATTATCCAGCGCACCATAGAACTAACTGAAGGGTCCAAACCCATCAAACAAAAACAAAGACCAGTAAGTCTAAGGATAGAGCCTCTAATGGTAGATGAGTTGCAAAAACTTCTAGATTCCAAAATAATATTTCCAATCAAACACTCAACTTGGGTATGCAATCTAGTCCCAGTTAGAAAAAAGAATGGGGATGTAAGGCTGTGTGTAGATTTCAAAGATCTAAATAGAGCATCTCTGAAAGACCACTATCCCTTGCCCTCCATGGAACAAATTCTACGAACTGTGGCTGGATCGAAGAGGTTTTCTTTACTTGATGGTTTCTCTGGGTATAATCAAATTTGGCTAGCTGAGGAAGACCAGTATAAAACTACTTTCACTACCAAATGGGGGACATTTGCCTATGCAAAAATGCCATTCAGCTTATCCAATGCAAGAGCCACTTTTCAACATGCTATGGATATAGCCTTTGGTGAACTTATAAATAGGGTCATCCTAGTCTACCTGGATGACCTTACTATTTTTTCAAAAAATGCTGGTGATCATTTTGATCATCTAGAATCTATTTTCAAGAAATGTCAAGATTTCAGGATATCTTTTTATCCTAAGAAGTGTATTTTTGCTTTACCTCAAGGCAAACTATTGGGGCACATAGTGTCTAAAGAAGGGGTTTTTATAGACCCCGAGAGGATTGTAGCTTTAATGGACCTACCTCTCCCAGCCAATAAAAAGGGAGTCCAATCCTTTTTGGGAAAGATCAATTTTGTCAATAAATTCATATCTGATTTTACAGGCTTGATTAGGCAAATAACACTCTTGCTTAAAAAGGATCTAGTCTTCAAGTGGACTGCAGAAGGAAGGCAAGCTTTCGAGGGGGTCAAGGAGGCTATCTCAATAGCCCCAATGCTCAAAAACCCATATTTTTCCATGCCCTTCGTAATGTATGTCTATGGAGGAGAGTCAAGTATTACTGCTATCCTGACTCAAAAGAATGACAGGCTAGAGGGGGAACACCCAATAGCCTTTTTCTCAAGAACTCTCAAAGACTATGAGATTAGGTACAATTTTGTGGAAAGACAAGCCTATGCTATGGTGAAAGCCCTCAATAAATTCAGGCACCTGATATCAAGAAGCAAAATTTTAATACTCATGGCTCACCTAAGTGTCAGAGAATATGTCATGGAGGGAGAGATTACTAAGAAAAGAGCCAATTGGATCACTAAGATCCTTGAATATGATGTAGAGGTCAGACCCACCAAGCTAGTCAGGGGGAGGGGTCTATGCCAATATATCACCCAAGAGTTGGAAAAGATGTTACCTAAGGAAGCAGATTCAGAAGAGTCAAAAATAGTGCTAAAGTTACAAGAGGTTAATCTGGAATCTTGGGTCACTAGCAGGATTCAATTCATGAAAAATAGGATTTATGAAAGAACTCCATCGAAATGAGAGGAGGTATTATAGGATAAAGGGAGTTCACTTTGTCCTAATCAAACAAGTCCTTTTCAGAAGGAATTATGATGGAAAATTATTAAGATGCATGGAACAGGTTGAAGCCAAGAAGATACTGCATGAAATGCATCATGGAGCATCAGGGGGGCATTTTTCTACAAAGACCACAGCCATAAAGATAAGTGAGGTAGGATATTTTTGGCCTACTTTGTTTACAAATTGTTATCAGCTAGTTAGAAAGTGTCAATCCTTCCAATATTATACGGGGATGAGGAGGAATGCAGCCATGCCCCTTAGTCCCATAGTCGTGGATGAACCTTTCGCTCAATGGGGTCTTAACTTCATTGGGATGATAAATCCAGTATCTAGCATGGGTCACAAATGGATATTGATTGCCACAGACTATTTCACCAGATGGACTGAGGTGATCCCACTTAAAGAAGCAATAGAAAATGTGATCCTAGATTTTCTAGGGGATATTATTACTCGCTTTGGGGCTCCCTGCACCATCATATCAGATAATGCTAAAGCATTCTTGGGGTCTAGAGTATCTGACTTTGCCTTAAGAAATAGAATATATCTGAAAACTTCATCTAACTATTACCCCCAAGGTAATGGTCTAGCAGAGTCAACCAACAAGAACCTGATAAGACTCATCAAAAGGATAGGGGCTGGCCATCACAAGGAGTGGCATAAAGTGCTTAATCTAGCACTATGGGCTGATAGAATCACACCCAAATAGGTGATCAAAATGTCTCCATATGAACTGGTATATGGAAAGTTTGTCGTGATTCTCCTAAGCTTGGAGATCCCTGCTCTTCAGCTGATCAAATAAATTGAGATTGAAGAAAATGGCCCCATGCAGGTCAGACTTGCAGAACTTTTGGAAGTTTAGGAAAAGAGGAACATAGCCCACAATTCATTGATCAAGCACCAAGGAATGGTTAAGAACTGTTTTGATAAAAGGACTTCAAATCCTAATTTTGAAGAGGGTTCAATTGTTTTGAAATGGGATGCAAGGGTCGCCAAGCCAGGTCAGCATACCAAATTTGAAGCACTATGGACTGGTCCATATAAAATTCACACGTGTAAGGAGAAGAATTCTTTCGAGCTAGACTCAATGGAAGGAGAACTCGAAGAGATTCTTGTAAACAAAATCTATTTGAAACATTTCTATTGACTTAAGTATCTCATGTATTACAGTTAAATAGTTTCCCTTCTTTGCATTATTTTTCTGTTGTTTTCTTGCTTTGTTTTGAATAAGTTTTTTTTTAAACATTTGTCGACGGCTCCTTTGAAGCTGAAATTTTCATGATTTTGGTCTAGCGGAAGGTGGAGTTTCTTTTTGAGCAGGCTCAAAAGTCCTGAGGGTCACCACTAACTGTAGAGTAGATTTATTTACTCTATGTTGTACTTAAATTTTTAGTCGAACACTACAGTTTGGTCCCAACAATACCTTGGTCATAACAGCAAAATTGGAGCAGGGCACAGTTTCATTCTCCATCAAGTGTCAAAGTTAAGCAGAGGCTATCAAGTAGCACCGTTCAAGCACGGGCCTTTCTTTCTCTTTTGATCCTTTGTTCCAATTTTATGTTAAGTGTTGAGTTCACACGAAAGCTATCGCATGTCATCTTTTAAGGTATGAAGCTAACCATTTGGCGTCCTCTGAGGCCCTTTTGTAACTTTTTAGAGAATCATGGAATGTGCCATGTATCTAGTAGTAGTTAAGCAGAACACGCCACATGTCAGCATCTGAGCCTCATAGAGGCACCCATGTTTCATTCTACCCTTTGGCAAAGACTTTTAATGGACCAAGCAGCATAGAAAGTGGAATGTGCCAGGTGGCAGTTGCGAAGACCCTGAGATCTCCATTTGAAGAAACAGCAGAGTCACCGCGTGTTGACTACCGAGATGCTTTGTTTCAATGCCTAGTTTCAGTGCTTTCCTTTAATGCATAAAGGTGTAACTTCATTTTGCTTAACTATTGAAGTACAATAGAGGCTGCCAAGTGTCACTCTGAGTCCTTCTCTACTCCATCACCAACAAAAGTGGAAGGCACCACGCACCCCTAGACAAAGAAATGGAAGATGCCACGTGTCTTCCCAGAAGCAATGGAGGCTGCCATGTACCAATTCCTGAGAGACCATCTTTGAGCTTCATTATTGAATAAAGGTTGTGGTGGGCCCCAGTTGTTACCTCAAAATCCATGAAATTTGCCAAGTGTCACCATTCGTAAAAGGTCTGGTATGAGCCCCGAATAAAATTACACCACAGAATTGCCAAAGAAAAGCAAAAAGGGTTGCGTGTATCTAAAAATCTGGTGGAGAATGCCAAGTGTCATCTTCTGGTGCCTTCTCATTAATAGGAGGATTTTCAAGAAACTGACTAAGATTCTCCCATTTTAAACGTAACAAAAGGTTCCATGTACCTATGGCGAGAGGGGCAAAATAGAGGGAAAATCAGTTGGAATTAATTGAGTAGATGGAACAGTTCCTTGGGTAGATTTTTGGAGCCCCCCAAAACATTGAAGGCACCATCTGTTTGTCCCCCAAAAGGAACAGATGAAGAAGAATTGCATGGGAAAAGAGGTGATCAAAGAAGACATCCAAGGCTATATAAGCAGCATGGTAAAATAAGAAAAGGGGGGGAATTTTGTAGTCTTAAATTTTCTATAATTTTGGCCAGTAATACCATTTGCTCTTGTCTTAATTTTTTTTAAGTTGTGGAGTTGATGTAATCGTGCATGTTTATGTGCCCTTTATGTGGCTAAATGAATTAAGTAAATTTAAGCTCCATGCCTTGGTTGGTGTTATCTGTGCAATTTATACAGTAATCTATGTTGTAGATTTTCTAGTGTTGTGATTGGAAATGTTATTTGCTTTTGTCTCATTTT